>JANSTR010040562.1:0-13302 GCA_025434805.1 Antipathozoanthus remengesaui | reverse complement strand
CTAAATTCCATGACTTTTCCAGGCCTGGAAAATGCATTTTCAAATTCCATGACTTTTCATGACCATGGGAACCCTGAATGATCACTTTGATCGAAAAAGCTGGTACCTTTGCTTTTACATTTGTTTATATTACTTGGAAATTATTATTTATCTGTAGTATGCCCTCATTGGTGGATTTGAATAAGCGAAATATTATATGGCAGTAATAACAACTGTCATTGCTAACTGTTAACGACCTGCACCACGCGAGCAAGTTTACCTTGACAAATATTATTTACTCGTGTGGACGATAACAATAAAAGTCGATTACACATGAGCAAGTTTTCTTTGTCAAGTTTTATTTGCTCGGGTGTATAAACCATAGGATGCTCGGGTGTATAAACCATAGGATGCTCGGGTGTATAAACCATAGGATGCTCAGGTGTATAAACCATAGAATGCTCGGGTGTATAAACCATAGGATGCTCGGGTGTATAAACCATAGGATGCTCGTGTGTATAAACCATAGGATGCTCGGGTGTATAAACCATAGGATGCTCGGGTGTATAAACCATAGGATGCTCGGGTGCATAAACTATAGGATGCTTGGGTGTATAAACCATAGGATGCTCAGGTGTATAAACCATAGGATGCTCGGGTGTATAAACTATAGGATGCTCGGGTGTATAAACCATAGGATGCTCAGCACCGCGATTCCTTGCCATGTTTTCCTTGTTGGACCATCCACACGAACAAGTTTTGCTAGTTGTCAATTTTTCCTTGACTAGAGTCCTTGTTCAAAATTTAGCACGCCAGATTTTGAACAAGGTCACTCCTCAAGGAAAAATTGGCCAAATTTCTCCGTATACACGTGCAAAACAAACTTGTCAACGAAAACGTGTTCATGTCGCGCTGGCTTTATTATCAAGCCCAATTTTTCCACATACCTTTTCTAAAACACTCCAAACATTCGGATAAAAGTCCTCTGGGACCCTGTTTAGCGCTCCATCCAGACACCTTCTCCTAATCCACTGGCCAAGCCGGTTATCCTGCTCACCCTCTTCACCTTCAGGGCCTGAGTCTTCATCCTCTCCATCTGACTTACTCTTCTGGGAGGCAGGAGGGGGCTTTAGGTTAACACCAGAGTGGTGGTGGCTTCCTCGGCCACTGATGTGCTGAAAGTAGACCAGTGATGGTAAAGACAGTGCTTGTAGTATTGGAGGTAAGGGGGGGGGGGGGGCGTCTGGCACGTAAGTGTAACTGGCCCCTTAACTACATGGTATAATTGGTTTGAGTTTGCAATGCGAGTCTGTATAACTGTCTGTCTATCTTTTTGTCTGTCCATCCATCTGTCCAAGTCTCTCAACCTGCCTGTCCATCTGCCTGTCCGAGAGCTCAGCGTTCGTTTGCTTGTCTGTCATCCATCTGTTAATCTATCTTTCTCGCCGTTTGTCTCTCATTTTGTTTGTTTGCCCATCTTCTCTCATTTTGCTATTACTTTGTCTATCTAGCACTTGTTTCCAATTACTATTTCCCTTCATGTTACTTTTCGCAAAATGTTATTATATTTTATTATATGGCAATCGCGCGTTGATTGGTTCTTGAGCGGTTTGTATTTCCTGTAATGCCCACACACGACACAAGCACAGACATAACTGGATAATTTTCTTTTCAGATAAAAGGGCCATAAAATAAAATACTTAGTAACTTTGAAAATTCGGTTTTTACAGGAAATATCAAATTTCGGCTTCAACGCATTGACCTCGTTATCGCTCGGCCAATACAGAATTTCCTCAGTATGACATTTCCTGTATAAAGACTCACTCTCGGTTAATAAATAGTTAATAAAGCAGAATTAGAGGAGACAGCGAACAGATATACACCCACTAAACAAAGTATTTATCTAATACCAGACATAAATAGGGCATATATAACGAACGTTCTCCGATTGGCTAATGGAAAACAAAAGTATTGTTATTACTATTACATGACCTGCACTCAATTTTAATTCCAATTTTACAAGTCTGAGCGAACGGATGCTGGAGTATAAACACTTCAGGGCTGCTGTTCTGCAACGATATGCAGCGTTATATACGCGCTACGTAACGCGTTACGTTACCTCGTGATACGTGATTACTTTACGTATACATGTATGTAACAATGCGTTACGCAGAATTACCTTATCGAACGGCTGCTGGAGTCTATAGGCTGTAATATTAGAACTGCAGGGTTGGTGTTATGCAACAATATGCAGCGTTATCTACGCGCTACCTAACGCATTACATAACTAAAGATACGTGATTAATTTCCGTATACATGTACATAGCAATGCGTTACGTAGTATTACCTTAGCGAACGGACGCTGGAGTCTATAGACTGTGATATAAACACTTCAGGGCTGATGTTATGCAACGGCATGCAGCGTCAAATGCATGCTACGTTACGCGTTGTGTTACCTCGCCATACGCGATTACTTTACGTATACATGCACGTAGGAATGCGATATGCAGTATTATCTTAGCGAATTACTGCTGGAGTTTATTGACTGTGATATAAACACTTCAGGGCTGCTGTTATGCAACGATATGCAGCGTTAAACACACGCTACGTTACCCGTAACGTTACCTAGCGATACGCGATTACTTTACGTATAAATGTACGTAACGCTGCGGTGCGCAGTGTATTTCACAAAGCTTCACTAGTCTTTAGTTTTATTTAGTCGCATCATTTTGTGGTATTTTTGTCACATGCTGCAAGTGGTAAGTCGAACATGTAATGTGCCCGGTTTAGGTATAGCGGACTATTCAGCAATTAGCTAATCCTCGTGCCAAGACAGGATACAATCGTAGAGAAACAAAGTATTCCAACTGGAAGATAAATTGTTTGTCTGCACACTAAT
The DNA here is from genome assembly GCA_025434805.1 of Antipathozoanthus remengesaui. Classification (NCBI taxonomy): domain Eukaryota; kingdom Metazoa; phylum Cnidaria; class Anthozoa; order Zoantharia; family Parazoanthidae; genus Antipathozoanthus; species Antipathozoanthus remengesaui. The sequence continues at coordinate 10,424 of JANSTR010040562.1, read as the reverse complement.
GTTTACATAAATAATAATAAAAAAAAAGAAATAATGGTATTTGGGCAACTGAAATTCATACATTCTTTAAATTCCTAATACGCCAGTGGGGGATGGTATTACTACTATCAATGTATATGTTAGTTATCGTCTACGCACATCAATGTAAATATAAATAATACCAATGTAAAAAAGAATAAAAAACGAAATAGAATAAGTAGTGTTCAGGCAACTGAAAGTGAAGTGTCTAAATCCTGACATTTTGAGGTCTTCTTTGCAAATTTCCTTTGTCAAACAGTTATATTTGTGCGTATTTGTCAATTCTGGGGAAAAACGGGGTGATACCACCAACATTATTTCTGTATATCACTGAAAAGTCAAAAATACTGTTTACAAAAAAAATGAATTATGTTGAAGAATCTATGAAGGTCAAAACAATAAAAATACGGTGAAGACCAAAATGTGGAAATCTATGAGAAAGCACACACTCACACTCAAACTTTGATTGTATTCTGCCATATTATACACCCCTCTTATGTAATAATAACATGCTCTACTCTAGAATGCCCACTGCTGTAATACATTGACCGCCTTTCAGTGTTATGACCTACCAATTCACGACTCAACATTCGACCAGCGCTTGACAGTTTCTGTGGGCCAGAGAAAGGGTCAGCTTGAATACAGTGCAAAGTATTGCCAAAGCTATACGCGGACAGTCACATCAGGCTTTTAAGAAGTCCACCGATGCTCTGAAAATCTCATTAAAATACAGCCATAAAACCTAGCTGATATAGCATGCCAACATAACTACAAAACGGAAACCGATCTTATGAATAGAGGATAGTGTGCAGAGATAGCTCGGTGTGTGCTATGATGATGTTATTCTCAAAATTGTGGCGGGAAGAAAGGCCATTTGTCTCAAAGTGTCTATATTATATTAAATCAGAGTATGATGTGGAGAAATACATTGCCAAGACGACAAAGATGACGAGGTGTTGGTAACCACCTTACCGAGCTGTGCAATATAAAACTGGTCCACTGTCTCTAGCGCATAATCGTTCTTGCACGTCTATCTGTCGTTTTCTAGTTATTTCTTCTCATTTTGTTAATCCCGTAAATTGTGTTTTCTGCAATGCTGTAATTAAGTTTCTATAAAATTGCACTTGCAAAAGAACTGTAAAATCAACCTTAAAATTTAGAAGAAAATCTGAACAATTTTCTCAAAGTCATTCAGATTAGTGATAAGATTATGTATACAGTATATATGAGTTGCCGTAAATCAAGTTTTAACCCTTTCAGCCTCAGCCAGTTTATCAGCATGTACATTCGCCTTATATTATCCACACAGAATATGATGTATGCTAATGAATAAGATGAAATGTAAAATTCTCCCAACATGTTCCAAAGAACAGGGGAGGGTAAAATCATTAACTTCACTGTGTTAAATGCAGTTCCTAGTGCTCGGATTCCGGTTGTCAAAATTCAGAGATGAAAAAGACGCCGAGTTCTTGCACCTTACTTATAAATTGACTGGCTGCACAAACATTCAAGAACTCTTTTCCAGTTTCTTTTGTTTAAGTATTTTAATTAATAAGTGTTAAAATATTGTGATATTAAACATACCTTCCGATGTTTCTTTATTATATTCTACGATTTCTTTCATCATTACGAAATTCAAATATCGAAGAATTAGATGACAGAATATATAATCAGAAAGAAAGGTGCTGGATTCTACAAAAAACGGCTTTAAACCGCACGACTTGTCTCCAAAGGAGCCTTGACTCAAATGAAAACGTGTACGAATCGATTCTTGCCAATGTCCGCAGGTCACTTTTCACGTAATTTTCTTGCAGTGTGAAATCCATGGCTACGATACCAAGTTTGGATGTTATAAGAGAAAGGTTCGTACATATATTCCAAGTCTAACTTTATGTTTCCGTGATTCTTCTTGACGTAACATTTCAAAATACAAGACATTTTAATTCAAAACTCGACAAATTGATGAATCGCGTAACTATTTGCAATAACAACATATGCTTTGCTTTGCTTTGTTCACACACAGTTCTAGTTCTCTAAGAAACTTAACATGACTATTTGATTTCCTCGCCTGAATTTCGAAATGTCGAAATTACCGACTTTCCGAATTTTAATAACCCATAAGTGGAATACACTACTTTTCATTCACTGCAATATTTATTCGTCTCGATCAGTTTGGCTCTCGAAAGAAAGTTGTTTCTCTTGGAACCAAAACACTGTTTTCATTTATCGTTGACTTTTTAATTAAGCCAGCAAAATCTAGCTCTCTCTCTCACATTCTGGAGATGATAGTGTTAATGGTACTAAACGGAAAACCTTGTTTTCACCTCTCACAGCCTATTTCGTTGAATATATGATTCAGTCCACAGACTTGCTATAAGTCGATTCGCATTTTTTCCCTTATGCAAAAAAACCCTATACAAAAAACCCGAGACACAAACTGACGTCGCAAGAACAGTGATTTTTAATTCTTACAAGTTTGAGACCAAATATTGCCGATTAAGGTTTCTACGCGGGTTAAAATTAAAAAAAACAGACGAATTTGCGTGCATTCTGTGAGAAGGGTAGAGTATCCACGAATGATAAACACGAATGTTATCAGAAAACAGAGTGTGCGAAGCGTCAGCATGCTAGACACTAGACCTATTGATGCATACCCCCGGTCACATGTCACGTGTGACAATACAACCTATCATCACATACCAGCTCGCCAGATGGAGGCTCGGCACTTGATGATAGTTTCTGTTGGGTAAATCAACATCAGGTTGAGTTACTTCTGAGGTTACTTAAAAAGACCCTTGCTACTCAGTTTGAAATGCGGCATTGAAGCTCCTGAAGAAGACCGACACAATTCACCGCTATCAGTGCCCAGTTTTATAAATGAACTCTCTGAAGTTGGCACTCATTGACGCCACAATCTTGACAAACTCTATGAAGGACCATCACTTGGCAAGACCATCACGTCAATGTGTACAGTTTTCAAGATGGCGGTCTCCAAATTTATGAAGCGTCGCTATTTCTGCCAGCTGTTCATTTTTCAGCATATCTAGCAGCCATGGACATTATCCTCAACTATACCAACCAAATATTCGAAGATGTGAATCAAAAATGAACAGATAGCCTGACTGACGAGCTTCGAGCTTTTCAGAGTTCGAAGAGCAAGTTTTCACACCCCTATAACAGAGCTGGTGAAACAAAACCTGGTGGATTACTTCCCCTAATCTGGTGAGATTTGGGGCAACCTAGGCCCTGGACAATTCTATAGGAGGGACATATTCCACGTTACATTTCACGAGCAAAATATCGCACCTCCAGTAGTACAATATGATTTTTCACGAGTGAGAGTGAAATTCAACGTGGAATACCCAAGTCAGGCAGTGAATTTTCCTCAAATCGCATAGCAGGAATGAATCTCGCAAATTAACCTGATAAGTGCAACTTGGATTGACTTTGCTAAAGTTTCGAGCGTGACAAAGCCATTTAAGTGCTCTATAAACCAACAGGTGAGCCACAACTATTTGTGGGGAAAATTTTAGGGGGCGCGCGCGGCTCAAGTTGAGTGCAATTTCATGCTGAAAACGCACTAGTTGAATTCTACGTTAAATACTTCCTCCTCAACTGGATAATTAGCCAATCAGCGTGCGTAATTCATCTCTGCTATGCGATTCTGGAAAAAAACCTGGTCAAAGATTGACCAACCTGGCGGAACAAAATCTTACTCGTGACCTGACCAACCAAACGTGGCATTGGTTCACATTTCTCCGAGTGTTTCTATGTGTTGGTTCAACACGTGTCAGTAAATTAAAAATAAAATAAGAGGCTACTGGTAGTGTAGTACCTCTATGTGTGGGTTCAACATGTGTCAGTAGACTAAAAATAAAACAAGAGGCTACTGGTAGTGTAGTGTCTATGTGTTGGTTCAACACGTGTCAGTAAATTAAAATAAAACAAGAGGCTACTGGTAGTGTAGTGTCTCTATGTGTGGGTTCAACAGGTGTCAGTAGACTAAAAATAAAACAAGAGGCTACTGGTAGTGTAGTGTCTCTATGTGTGGGTTCAACACGTGTCAGTAAATTCAGTAAAATAAAACAAGAGGCTACTGGTAGTGTAGTGTCTCTATGTGTGGCTTCAACACGTGTCAGTAGACTAGAAATAAAACAAGAGGCCACTGGTAGTGTAGTGTCCCTATGTGTGGGTTTAACACGTGTCAGTAGATAAAAAACTTATTTATATAAAATTTACCCTGGTAAAAATGTCTACCATGTTGGTGGAACATCTTGTGACCCGGCGGAACGTTTGTGAACAAATCAGGTGAAAATTCAGATGTCACCAGGTCTGTTAAATGTAGATGTTTCTTCCGTGAAAAAAATTCTGATATCATATTTAGCCTGATACTGCTAAACCTGCTAACGTGTGTCAGTTCCTCTTCACTTCGAAATAGAACATGAAATGATGAAATGATGAAATGATAGTGATGAAACGTAACGCAACATGAAGCAACGTAACCAACAATCCAAACAAAATAACTAAAATGAAATAAATACAGCACAATTCCGAGTCCTTAATATGGTGAATAAGTCGATGGATAGTTGGGAGAAATTACATCCCATGTTGGGTAGAGACGCGAGTCTCGTGTCGCAATTCTCGACATTTTGCAAGTAAAAAAGGATTAAACAAGGAACACTTTTTGATTCAGCTATAAAGAAAGGTATCACAGGTAATCTCCATTTTAACCAAGAAGCAGGCGTAACACAGCTGGTTAGTGCGCTGCCTACTTAGCTAGAGGTCCCAAGTTTGATTCTAGAAGCAGGCGTAACACAGTTGGTTAGTGCGCTGCCTACTTAGCTAGAGGTCCCAAGTTCGATTCTCGGTGATCTCAACGTAAATGTAGATGTTTCTTCCGCGAGAAAAATTCTGATCCGTGTAGCTGGAGCTTTAAATACCCGTAAAACGGAGCATTGACAGACGAAGGGGGTAAAGGGCGCACCTTCGAACGCTTTATATATGAGCCCTTGGCTCGAGAGGATTGGGCAACCACTCCGCACGTTATCGAAGTAAAATAAACTTTCTTTACCTTTTTAACTATTAGATCAGTACAGAAACGCAAAATCACTGGCTGCATCATTTAACGACTTCATACCGCTTTGTATTCTTTATACCTGTCAACTCGGTCTCGTGTAATTACCCTGTAAATCCATATCCCTCAAATCACGTGTTTGGAGCGATGTTTCAAATGAACCATCAAGAGCAAACAGTCTAAGGGTTGAGTTTGGCAATGAAGATACGAAGACGCGCGAAATAGGTAACAAGAACAACTGGCAATCCAGAAGCATAGAGTCTAATCGCTGAACATTCGATTTTAAATGTTACTCAGTTACAAAGTGAAGTATGGTTTTACTTACCCGGATTGTCTTGGAAAGTTGCTTGATTCCAACTCTCTTCGGCAGGTCAATACTGAGTATCGAGAGTTGCTTCTCTGAGCCCATTCTGGTTGAGGCTGTATACAAAACAACATTAATATCAATCTACCATCTCCAGTCGTATCAATTCGCTTACCACTTGAGTAGTACAGAGATTTAATTGTTGTCAAACTGGAAGTGCTCTATAACTGAGTGGTACTGAGCCCTAGAGACGAAATGGGCCCACGTGGAGAGACATATAAAATCTCTGACCCTGGTTGGATTTGAATCCACGACCACTGGAACATAATATTGTTGCTCTGCTAACTGAGCTACAAGGCCAAATGAAAATTAGTTTTAAATTCCTTCAAATCTGGTTATAAAGTACTTACAATCTGCAGTGCCGAACTCCTTACCACTCAGAATGTGGTACAGCAGTATCTTCATTTCAAAAGGACTCAAGTTCATGAAATAATCAGCTGCATCTTCACCTACAGCGTCAAATGAGAATATAAGTCCTGTGCTCTTCATTAATATCGCCAACTAGTGACACAGCATGAATTGGACACGGAATCACATAATTATGAATCCACAATGGGATTTTATGTTCTTTTGGGAAAATGAATCCGCACTCGATCAGGGTTCAGAGGATTTTAAATCTATATCTGGATTCTTGAATTTTGGTGATCCTAGCGTTTCTTTGAGAAAGGATTCGAAAATGGACATATTGCAAGTGATCTTCAAGATAAAACACTGTGCTGATTGCCCCAATACAAGGAAGATTACCACATGAAAGTTGCAAATTTGTGATTTGTTCGACTATTTTAATCATGTTCCATTCAAAAGGAGAATACACACTCCTTATGGAACACGCTAAAGCAACTCGTTATAAATTTATAGTCATCACTCAACACTTACTCGAAATGATAACAGCGTGTGTCGAAAACTCCTTTTTCGATTTTCCTTACTTTCGTAAAAAATCCTTTTAATCAAACTTGAAAATCCAAACCTGAATTTCCCAAAGATATAACTCCTAAGTTCGGCGCTAAAGATTTTTTGTTACAATATCCGACGTATACACCGTGAAGAATGCCGAAAAAGATGGCGGCTGTACATTTCACCACAAAGCCTTGTGAACCTAACTCAGTGAATAGCTGGACATGGAGGACCATTGTTTGGAAAGCGTGTCCATGCACTCTCAACAATGTGTGTACCAGGTTTGAAGTTTTTAAATCATTTCTATACGTTTTTATTAGCGTTTTCATTGTTCTCGCGCGCTAGGTGTTATGGGTAAATATACCAGTCGCCATCTTTTTTTGTTACAGTCAATTAGAATTGACTGCTTAATGACGTCACCTGAACAGTCCATGGACCGCGCCAGTTCGGCAACCATTACTTCAATTATCAAACCAACGCGCAGGCGCAGCATTTCCTTGAACAGTGCTGGTTCAACTCGTGCAAACACACCCAGATAGACAAGTAGTTCCTATTAGGAAAGAAAACAAAAATATGGCGTGTTGCTATTTAGCTAGACTGTCACTCAACAAAATGCCACTTAATGGCAGGAAAACTAGGACGAGTGCACACGTCAGCCACTTAATGACAGGCAACTAGCTGTAGTGTGCACAACACTTAGTGGCAGGAAAACTAGCTCGAGTGCACACGTCAGCCACTTAATGGCAGGAAAACCAGCTCGAGTGCACAAGTCACTTAACAGCGGAAACTAGCTCGAGAGCGCATGCCATTTAATGGCAGGAAAACCAGCTCGAGTGGACACGTCACTTAACAGCGGAAACTAGCTCGAGAGTGCAAGCCATTTAATGGCAGGAAAACCAGCTCGAGTGCACACGTCACTTAACGGCGGGAAACTAGCTCGAGTACGCGCGCCATTTAAAGAACCGTGTTCACCTACGCGTGGTTTGTTGTTGCTTACATTCACATCTGCTGATAGGAATGGCGAAATATTATTCGGATAACGTCAAGCAAATCTAATAGACTGTTTGCTGGTCAAAATTGAAGTAATAGAAACAAATATTGACGCAGATTGTACTTTTTATGAACAAAGTGAATTTCGCGGCACCCCAAAACAATCCAAACCACGCCTAGGTGAACACGGTTCTTTAATGGCAGGAAAACTAACTCGAGTGCACACGCCACTTAACGGCAGGAAAACTAGGTCGATTGCGCAATTAATGCTCGAGTGCCCACCTCGCTTTATGGCAGAGTTACGACTCAGACCCCATCACAACCCAAACAAGGTATAGTGTTAATTGATGGGCAACACTTTTAGCACATTGTGGTGCGCAGGTCACGCAAAAGAGCCATTCACCGCGGTCAACTTGCTTGTAATATCACAAGCTCTTATTGTTATTATAAGAAATTTGTACTAGCAATCTGTAAATTAAAAAAGAAAGTACCTGTGTCACAACAGCTGTTCCAATATCTTCGCCGAACACGGTGAAAATTATGTTTTTAAGTTCCTCAGGTGGATACGGTCTGACGAAGAAAACACAAGCAATTGGGTTAAACCCAATTCTTGACAAAAGTTTTTCAACATACTTTTCTTGTAGTGGAAAGATATTTGGGGTTTCATGTTCAGCAAGATTGAAGTTCAAATGGCCATTCTAGAAATATATTCGAGTACAAGTAGGGGCAGACCATGACAAAAACATTCTTGCAAGCCAAACGCCTTGGAAAAAAAACTCCTGCTGACCTGAAAAAGCCCACCCCCCCCCCCCCCACCTCAAAAGTAAAATGGTCAGCCCCTTAAGACAAGTGCGTAACGTAATAATTATGAATGGTTTAGCTGTTTATATATTAAATCTATTCTACACCCATATACAGTTATAAGAATTGCGTTCTACATTGTAAAAATACCATTCATTGTGGACATCAAATTCGGAAATGTGATACAAGTTATAGTGCCACTTCGAAAACCGTGTATAATTATACGTGATTTTAACAACACACAACAAACCACATTGTGGTTCTTCTCCGCAAGTACAAATTCTTACCTTTTGTACGAATGTCTGAGAAATAGTAAACGTTTGAAAAATAATCTTAAGAGTTCACGCTTTTCGTCTTCTCGCAGTAATTCCTTGAAAACATTGTTTATTTTGGTACAATTGTGCTGACCACGATGATGATGATGTTAACAATGACGGCGATGATAATATAATGTGATGATGACGACAATATGATGACGATAATGATGATATAATGATGACGTTAATAATGACAACGATAATGATATGACGACGATGATATTGACACTAAAGTCTTGTTAACCTGTCAATAACTTCTTCTCTTCCTTGTTGGAGCGATGATGATATAGTAAGAACGGTGATGATGACATGATCACAGTGATAGTGACGATAATATGATGATGACGACGACGATAATAATGACAACAATAATGATATGATGACGATGATATTGATATTGTTACTAAAGTCTTGCCAACCTGTCAATAACTTCTTCTCTTCCTTGTTGGGGAATCCCTATAGTCACTTGTTTGCCTCTTACCAGCAGATCTGTGAGTGACTGCACGAAAAAGCGCACAGAGAAAGAGAACATAAAACATTCTTCCTTGAAGGGGGCTTAACGGCACTATGTATAAAAACGTCTTCAATCAAGTTACAATGGTGAACTTGAGAACGAAAAACTCAAGACAAATTGTTCGTGGTCAACAATCGACATGGAGGGAAAACATATACAAGTACTGTATTTTGAAAGTGAATAAATTCTACATTACATAGCAATACATGCTTTGATTGTTAACAGCGTAGTGCTGTACTTCAGCACAGTACTATACATGTAGCTAGATCCTGGAATCTTAACTGCTACTGAGATTATATGTTGTTCACAGAAGTCACGTAAAGTGCCTTGCTGAAGGACACAATACAATGATAAGGACATAGTCCGCTAGACTGAAAACTAGTAAAAAACACTTACAAACTAATAATCATCTTCATAAACTAGTAACGAGTATCTGGTAAACATTTATATCCATAATATAGAATTACTGACAAAAATTATCGAAGTGATATTGTCATTGTAGCAACATTATGTAGGCATTGAAATGTTGAAAAGCAAAACTAATTAAGTTTTATCCCTGCGTTTGGTTAGTGTTGAACCGAACAATCTTATGATTCAACCATTTCCCCGACACTCTAGTATAGTTATAACCTATCAAGGCAATTTACAAAAAGTACTTTTTTCTGAATTTCCTGTTACCCACGAAGAACTGTGGATGACAACACCGGATCGAGCTGAAGGACTTAACATCAAAAGGATACATGCAGTGGGGAATACAAGTGATACTAATTTCCTACATCGTGAATCCAGAAACACACAAATGTCCATTACATTTGGCCAGGCATTGCAGATCAAGCATTGTTGAACTACCAAAGCAAAGCCAAGAAAATCTCAGCTCTTGAACCAGTTATTGAACCTTATAAAATGTCCATTCATTTTGCTCGTATGGAAGGTAGAATCAGGAAATGAAAGTGTTATAACTAGTTCAGAGGTATATAAGTTGCTTCATCAGGAAGCTTGATCTTTGGTCAAGTTATTTATTAATTAATTTATCTTTTCAGGAGGCTCTCTCACGCATGTGATTTTCAGAGAGGTCCTGAGTTAAAAATGTTAACATAGATTACAATGTTTTAAAAATCTGATAAAAGTATTACTAGTAGTAACCACGTGGTTAAGGTAATGCTGCCGAATCGTGATGCAAGTGGAACGAAGCCAATAGCAGGGTTGGTACGGTCCCTGGAAGTCCTGGAAAATTTTTAAGCCCTGGAAACATGAAATCCCTGGAATTTTCTTGATTCAGCCCTGGAAAATCTCGTAGCACTTTATTGAAAAAGGAAATTTGCAAAATGGTGGTGTATTTTGTTGTTTTTGTTACAAGAAACAATCAATATTGTAGTTTGGAGTCGTTGTTAAGGTCGATGAGGATGGTAAAAAAGTTTTAAATGTTTTTTTAAACGATCCGTTGTGGAAGTA
>JANSTR010040451.1:0-13310 GCA_025434805.1 Antipathozoanthus remengesaui | reverse complement strand
TGTGTAAACCGTAACAAATGCCTCTTTTTATGAAGCAGTACACCATTGACGAAAAAATTCTTGTTGTTAACTGGCACTACTATACGTTCTAATGAACGTATCTAAATATTTTTCAACTGTGGCACTTCCATGGCCATCGCATTGGTTTGTTTATTCGGCAGATTCGGGATTGACTTTGATGACACTTCTTTGTCGTAAAAACAGAACTTTGACTTTCAGTTTTGATATTCATCTCGGAATATTGTATTGCAATCGTTGTTGATATTAAATTGTTGCGTTTAGTACTTGTGCTAGGTGGTTTTTTTTGCGCTTCGAAAAGGGATTATTGTTATGCAAATTACCTTTGGAAACTTACCCTGCAAGCGCCCATGCTCGAGTAAGCGCCCACCCCCAAACTTTGACCAGATTTATTACTACGGGGGGGTGGGCGCTTACTCGGTCAAATACGGTAAACTATGCTATCTGGGTTCACGAGCTATTTTTGAACCTTGTTCCAATACTCAATCAGAGCGTGAAGTCTCCTTGGGAAGAAAGCTTTGTTCCGTGTCTTCAAAAGTCAACAAAGCAGTGATCCATACAACCAAAAATAACATTGCTAGTATGTTCACTTTTAAACATTTTTATGAAACTCAAGGTTTGGGACCTAAATCTCAAGATTTTTTCCGGGAAATTTCTGGTCCCTTGCGGTTTGGGGGTTTCAGACTGAGGTATGGGCACACATTAATTTCACAATATTAGATGTTGTATTATAGTGACATTATATAATATACTGCGGGTCAGGACCCATCATTGCAAAGTTGCTGTGTGCTATCTGGGACTTGAGGGAATATCAGGAAGACTTTTTAAGACTCCACAGGAACCCTGTATAGTTTCTTTTTAAAACCATTGGCTCGTCAATGCTTTTATCACTTTTGCTAATGTCTGGACTTTCTCTACAGATAAGGCCCATCGTACAGAAGGTGTTCCCCTTTATGCAGATGAAGGATGCCTACAGATATCTGGATAATGGCCATGCAAGAGGCAAAATAGTTGTACAAATGTCCAGCCAATAATTTATTGTAGTTAACAGGCTGTATAGTAAATTATAAAAGTTGTGAACTAGACCCATGCAAGAACTATCAAATGAATGTAAAATATTTTGTGAACAAGTATATTATTTTTGTTTTTCTACAGATACCAGATAGGTCAGGACTGCTATCTTGGACTCATTTGGCTTATTTTCCAAATTACTGTGTGGATATGTTGTAGTAAATTTTTGATTAACCCTTTCAGCCCCAGCCAGTTTATCAGCATATATCTTCTCCTAACATTACCTACAAACTATCTATGATGAAAAGAAATATTCTCCCAACCTGTTTATAAGGAAGCTATGGAGACAGTTTAGGAGAATTTAGCAACACACCAATTGTTGTGTTTGGGGCTGAAAGGGTTAATAATAATTATGCAAGTTAGAGTGCATGGTGGTTTTATGGGGCTAGCTGTTACACTGATTTTGAATAATCAATATTAATTTTGTACCTTGAGAGTTTGACTTACATAATTATTTATAGTAATGATATATTTTATATGACTTTGCATGACTTGTTTCTGTTCTCCAGGTTCAATGGAGGCCAGTGATCTGGGGTCTTGCATTGCAGTTCATCTTTGGTTTATTGATTCTGCGAACCCGTATTGGATTCAGTGCCTTCAAAATGCTTGGAGACGAGATCAAAATTTTCCTTGACTACAGTGACAAAGGTGCATCATTTGTCTTTGGTGGCGGATTCATGGAGCATTTTTTTGCTTTCAAGGTGAGTACACAGCCTTCGCAAATCATTCAGGTTATATTAATAGTAGATTCACATTCTACGCACTGGAGAAGGCTAAATATATATCCTCATAACATTGTTTTAGAATGTTCATTTGATAATTGCATATAATTGTTATGAAGGAGATGTCCAAATGTCTGGAAGAGGGGTCTGAGTAAGCCAGTTTTGAGAAGGAAGAGTATATAAAGGGTTCGACCTTAAACATAAAGACGCACTATAAAAGAGCATGTACCTAAGGTACACCTCGCTCAGTTGTCAATCAACCACCTTGCTGATAGGAGCTCTCTCAAAGTCAAACTCGTCATATTTTATTATCTTGCAGCTTTAACTTGATGCAGACCTTATTTTTCATTATTACTGTATCGGAATACATATTGTTACTGAATATTCACTGCCCCAGACAAACTGTATTTTCTGTATATAATATGAGTACTCTTTTGCCTGTAAACAAATTGCACTAATTCACAAGTGACAAAAAACATAATTTATTGCACATTGCATACATGTACATGTATGAAGCTAAATTGCTAATCAGTAAAATGGTTTCAGTTTCAGTCACAGCAACTCAATTGTCACACCAAACTGAATTCATCTTACAGGATTTGCTTTCCTTTTCTGTTTGGCTTTTGCTGCAGAATCTGTACCACTTTCTTCTGCCATTTATATGTGCAGATGATTTAGTTGAATTCCAATGCATGACCTAAAGGGGGCGGAGCTTATTTCCCATTTACAGTGCGTCTTCATGTTTAACAGTGGTTTGCTGGCCTTGGACACTAAAATAATCCATGGACCACTGAAATGCCCCCTAGTGCTGCCTAGCTCGATTAGCTTTTATAGTTATTCTAGGCAGCAAAACACCCTAACTGTTGTTTTGAACTATATTTAGTTCAAGTAGGACTATAGTTAGTCCTACTACTTGTAAACAAATGGTGTTTGAAATGTTGTTGTTGTTGTTGTTGTTGTTGTTGTTGTTGGTGTTGTTGTTGTTGTTGTTGTTGTTGCTGTTGTTGTTGTTGTTGTTGTTGGTGTTGGTGTTGTTGTTGTTGTTGTTGTTGCTGTTGCTGTTGGTGTTGGTGTTGGTGTTGTTGTTGTTGTTGTTGTTGTTGTTGGTGTTGTTGTTGGTGTTGTTGTTGTTGTTGTTGTTGTTGTTGTTGTTGTTGTTGTTGGTGTTGTTGTTGTTGCTGTTGTTGTTGGTGTTGGTGTTGGTGTTGTTGTTGTTGTTGTTGTTGGTGTTGTTGTTGTTGTTGTTGTTGTTGTTGTTGTTGTTATTGTTGTTGTTGTTGCCCCATTTTCTGCCTGTCAGTGGCCAGTAAAAATTCAATCAAGATTGACCCCTGGTATTATGTACCACTTGTAAATTAAGCTGTAGAATTCACGTCACGCAGGCAAAATAGGGTGAGGAGGAGATGAGCCTGCATATTCTTTGGTCAGAACGATTGCGTGTGACAGGTGGTACATCGCCCCCCACGTTAATAAGATTGATTTTATTCCTGCTATATGAAATGGGCTACCACCCACTATGCTACCACTTCAAGATTAGGATTGCGTGAACTCTCCTAACGTCAAATGCAGAGAATTTCTTTTTGTTAAACTTTAGTTTAGTTGTGCTCACTGACATCCCAATATTCTGCTATTTTTTAGGTTCTGCCAGTCATCATTTTCTTTAGCTCGGTTATCTCGGTTGTCTACTACCTGGGTGTGATGCAGGTCTTGATAAAAAAAATAGCATGGCTGATGCAGAAGACCATGGGGACATCTGCTGTGGAGTCACTTAATGCGGCAGGAAACATTTTCATCGGACAGGTACAATAACATTTGAATGTCACCAAAAGTAGTATGAAATCTTGTTTGATTTTTCTAGTGTTTGAACTATCAAGACCTGAAGTCTAATCCAACAGTGGCAAGTCTAGAAATGCATCAAACAGGGTCAAGCTCAAGGTGTATTCAAAGCTGAGGCTGTAGACTTTAAATGTGAGGAGAACGGTTACATAATGACTAGACATTAAAGTTTTTGGGTAAATGCAACAAACTTTAAAGTCTGTAGTAATTAAGTTCTAGTTTAATATGAAATCTTGTTTTGATATTGGCCAATCTGAAAAAAGTTGTGTGAAGAATAACTTCTTCAACTTTCATTTAGTTCTGAATCCAAATGCAGAAGAAATGCAGAAATCCTTATCCCACAAAACGTACTATGGATCATTGTAAATCAATTTCTGAAAGTGGTTACTGTAATGGTTTTCAAACATTAACAGTGTAAATGCTTGAATTGCTTTGTAGACTGAAGCTCCATTATTAGTTCGGCCATTCTTGCAACATGTCACATTATCTGAACTTCATGCAATTATGACTGGAGGTTTTGCAACCATTGCTGGCAGTGTCTTAGCAGCATACATCAACTTTGGCATCTCACCATCTCATCTGCTCAGTGCCTCTGTCATGTCTGCCCCAGCTGCTCTCGCAATCTCCAAATTGCTGTATCCAGAGACAGAGAATCCAGAGACGATAGATGAAGATGACATTGAAATTCCAAAAGGGTTTGTACAATGACTTCATGCACTTTCCTGTTGCAGGGCTCAAGATTAGAAAATGTTGAGATGCCATTAGGCGACTACAAAAATTAAAGTCACCAAATGAAAAATTTTAGTCACAGACAGTATACTCAAGTAATAGTTATAATAGGGGCTAGTTTGCCAACTATCCATGCAGCGTCAGTGAGTAACACTGGACACAGAACTGTAATATTTCAGTAAGTTAATCTTTGAAGATGATTGCAGACATGAAATACCAGCTAAAAGTCTTGAAAAAAAACTGGCATGTGTCATGTACAGAAATCCAAGATGGCATCTACATGTACCAATTATTTTTTTCACAAATAAAGTCTCGCCCAATTTTTTAATCCTTTCCCTCCTGACTTTTCAGTTTAGTAAATTCATCAAATGTTAGTTTTGGTTCAAAAGTTAGGACATTCTTAATTTATTTGAAATTGTGGTTTAGTGGCGAAAGAGTTAAAAAAAACTTTCTTGAAAGCCATCACTGCCATGGATTTTTTGTAAAATCACAATGTTTTCAGGCAAAGTATATAAGGTTTAAAGAGAATTCTAGTCTCTAATATGGTCACTCAATCTTAGGATTTGGCCTCCAATGTGAAAATAAATTTGAAGTTTTGAGCTAAGTGATGAAGCCACTTTTGAATGTTCAAACAAAACGGATGATAGCCCTTGAAATTAAAGCAAGTCTTGTAAATTTGGTTTTCATATTGCAGCGAGGAGAGAAATGTCATAGAGGCAGCAGCATCGGGAGCCAGCACTGCAATTGCTTTGGTTGCAAACATTGCTGCTAACCTCATTGCATTTATTGCATTCCTGTACTTCTTCAATGCTGTTTTGTCTTGGTTTGGTTCAATGGTTGGCCACCCAGAGGTTTCCTTTCAGGTAAAGAAGTTTTTGATCTACAGGTTTAAGTTCTTTCTTTGGCAGAATTTTGAGTGAAATATCCCCTTGCAGTAAACAACATAGAAATTGGTTTGATAGAGCCCAGAAAAAATATGATAATTAAATTTAATATGGATTGTTTGGTTGTGAGAATAAAGTACGTATAAGAATCTAGATTTTGGCAAGCTAACCTGGGTCATTTTCATTGCTCTAAAAAATTCCTTTGATTTATAAAAATAATATTAAAGTTTTACTGTCGTCCAAGATGAAAGTTAAAGGAATCCAATTAGGTTTTACAAGAATCCTTTTATTAATATAATTTAGCAGAACATCATATATATGTAATGTTTAGGGCTAAAAGAGTTTAAAATTATAAGTTTGAGATTAACCAGCTTTTATTGTAAGGCCACAATATAGCACATGCTCTGATTCGCTCATGACAAGAAAATATTTTATGGTGATTAAATAAATAATGACTGGTTATTAAAAGGCTGACTGTTCGATAACTAGAATGATTTATTTGTCACATGGGTTGCATAAGAAACTCAAAATGCCAAGAAAATGCCATATACTGTAATATATAACTTATTAACCTCATCCATTCTGTCACTACAGGGGAATCTCAGAACGTTGCCTTGATGTATTCACCTCGCTATCACTCAGTCAAACATCAAGGCTTCATTCTGAGATTTCCCAGTTATGCCTCACTCTCAATTAATAAGTAATATTTAATTTTGATTTCAGTGGATTTGTGGGTGGGTGTTACGACCTGTTGCCTTCATGATGGGTGTCAATTGGCAAGATAGTGCCGCAGTTGCCGAGTTGTTGGGGATTAAAACCTTCCTCAATGAATTTGTTGCATACACGGACCTTGCAAAGATCATATGCAACAGAAGACTGGCACTTACAAAAGAACGAATAATTTCGGTAAGTAGTACATGTGTTTTTGCGATCCCACTTAAAGTTTGGAAACTGTTTCTTCAGGTGTGCAGTGAAATTTGTGTGCATTAATTTTTTGAAAATTTGGATTAGTTTGACTGAGCAAATAACCGACACATTGCAATTGTGTTCAATGTTGTATCAGGCAAAGTTTTGGCACAAGACATGCTTTAGTAGCTATGGTATTAGTTGCTTACAATGATGATAGATAGATTTCTGAATTTCAAAAATGGTTTTAAGCACAACAAGACACAACACATATTTTCCTAATGTCCTAGCTTGCAACGCAAAGTTCTCACACAAATTTGACTGACGTGATGACAGCTAAGCAAACAACATACTCAGCAGTTTCTCAAGTGTGCACCAGTTTAAGTTAAGCATGAAATCATGGAAGGTTGATTCACAGTGTTGCAACATTTGCGTGTGAATGATTCTCTCAAACACCTTTGCAAATACAGGCAATACGGTGATAAGCCTTAAGTTAGCTTTTTCCAAGACACTGTCTGTCTTGAGGTATGGTGTAACCTGTCTATGTTTCCAAGTGCCCGGGAGTTGTGATCTTGTAATTGTGGTGTTAATTAGATCACTAAGAGGTTTTGATATTATTTGAAATGACACTTTAGGAGGAATGGAATCATGTCCATGTGCTTCATTAGGGTTTATGTTTTCAGGAACTGTCTCAACGACATGCTGGTTGGTCAAACTAAAGCGAAATGTATTCGTTGACCTCTCATGCGCCTTGGGAATTCTGGAAACATGTGACGGATCTTTAAACACGCTGACTCTGCGATGTTAGTAAATTACTTATTGAAAGTTTCTGCTACTTTGCTTTGTTCTCTGATCACCGTATGTTTTTTCTTCAGAGTACTAAACTGTTCTGGCATGCGATTTCTGGTGTCCATAAGAGGTCACAATGACTTCCAACATTATCTTGGGTTTCCGTCACATAAAGTGCACACCCAATCAAAGTGACTTATATGAACATTTCCTCCAATTGTGCGCATGTGCAGAGCTATCAGCTCAGCAAATTACATGAATACTCCTGATCTTGTTTTGTAGAATTTACGTTTCAGGGCATGTCTCTTGTGCATAGCTGTTCTTATTTCAGGTGTTATATACTTCAAATGTCCACATGCATTTTTGTTCTTCCTGGATTTTATGGGAGCGTGGTCATCCGGAGCATTTGTGTACATTGTTTGCGAAGCCCAGAAAATGTTATCGACATCATCAAAAATGTATGCGACATCGAAGAGCACATTCTCCAGATCTTTGTTAAAAACTTTTTCATTGAAGTCGTAAATTAACATGTGATCACAAAAACCCTTCACAATTGGCTCTGATTGCAATGCAAATGCTGGAGCGTTTGTGGCTAGATAGCATCCAAACATGATTCCCTAGTTTTCGATATTCTTGTTATTTTGAAGATCACAAATATCACAGATGTCCAGCCATGCTCGACCTTCTTTGCCGTTTCTTAGCGGGTGAAGAATGTCACAGTTTAGGTCGTCCAAGCAAATCAAGTTTAGGCAGTTTGATAATGATTTATTAAGGAGTGCTCATATCATTAGTAACTTTAGTGTTTCTTACTGAAGGTGGCTTTCTGCCGCAGAGAAAGGAGATATGTTGTTGACTTACTTGGATATCCACTTGAATTGCCTCCACCTTGTTGCATTTGATTCTCAGGCGGTATGGCGAGATATGTTTGCGAATATACAGGACAATTCCTCCACCTCTTTTCTTCCGATTCCCGATTATTGCCATCAATAGCAAACTGTAAGTCCGGAAATGAACTTTGTCTCTTGGATACCCAGAATATCAAATGGCTTAATCCACCCAAGAACTTCACCGAACTTTCTAATGAGACCGTTAATATTCAAACTTCCAATAACACAGTATTTTTTACATATGGCCTGATGTTATCAATTACGTCCGTACTTCCTGCATCACAGCTGCTTTCAGAATCATAAACATGTAATTAGGAGTTCGCTGATTCAAAAACGAGTCGCTGAACCGTGGTAGGCTACAAGCCTGGCACAGCCACTGTTTCACTTCATTGCGAAGCTGATTAACAGTATCTTGTAGGCTTGTATCTTGACGTGGAACCACACAGTGCATTCTTCACACAAAATGGTTGTCTGATTTTTTTCTCACAGTCCGGTTGCAAATTGCACACTTCGGTTTCTTATCAGTGGGTCTCGGGTTAATTTCTAAATCGTGGTGCAGGGAAATGTCTGGAAACCATAGACACATATAACCAAACCATGTTTGGTCCAGCAATCTTGAGGCGCATATTGCAAATAAACTTCATAGATGTAATTAGTCATTTGTATTGTATTTTAAAGATTTCATACATTCTTACATTTTACCTTTTTGATAATCTGTGCTTAATATAGTTTAAATTTTTATGAATGAATTTGTACTTTTTAACTTTTGTAATTTCCTAAGAATGTAATCATAAATCGTTTTAGCCAATATTGTAAATATAGTAGCATAGTCAAGGTGAAGAGCCACCACCCAGTGGATATACTTTATTAAAGTCATTATTATATTAATAATTAAAGTCATTATTATTAAGTTCTGGAAGCATATGCGATCATATGCAAAAGACCATTTTAATCCTGGTAGTGTACACTTCCAAGTCTATCCTGCTATGTATCGGTGTGAACTATAAATGAGGAGTTATATTCTGGATATGCCAAGACAGGATGGGATGTGATGCAGTCAATGAATGTCTCTAGAGTTGACCGATGCTCAGCCTCCCAAATAACTGTTCCAGTTGGTAATTGACCCTTAGATTTAACTGAGATTTTCCTTTGGGTTTTGGAGTTACGTTTCTTTGTTGGAGGGCCATGGTTCAAGAGATCATAAATGGGTTTCGCAGTTGAGCAAAGTCCTTGTGTCGATAGTACCAAAATACCAAGAAGTTCAACAACTCGTATGATTTCTACCACAGTTTTGGGTTTGACATTCTTCAAATCTGTTACTGCGCTGGTGGCTTTGGGATCCCTACGATAACCGTCTTCTGAGATAATGCGCCCTAGAAAAGTCAATTCACGTTTAAAGAGTTCACACTTCCTTGGTTTCAGTTTCACACCATCACTTTTCAAGCGTTGCAACACTCTACAAAGGTGTTAAATGGGTTGCTTGAATGTCTCCCAAAAAAACAATAACATCATCCAAATAGGGAATACATATTTCATCTCTGAGATCTCCTAAACAGTGTTCCATATAGCATTGGAAATTTGACATTTTTGAGTCGAAATGGAATACGTGTTCATTCGTAACACCCCAAGCAGTTATGAATGCAGTTTCTAGTTGGGTATCTTCTCTAATGAATCCCCAATGTAGGTTTGCCTTTGTCCAAGACACTAAACCAGGACTTACCATCGGGAGCCTCTTTACTTCGCGGGATTGGATAATGGTCTGGAACATACTTCTTGTTCAACTCACGGTAGATCAATTCATAGTCGTGTTCTGGTGTCCTTCTTTCGAACACATACAACGCTGCTGGACAAGGGTGACTTGGACTTGCGAGTAAAGCGTTACGTTACGCGAAAGTTACACTACAATCGAGATTTTTTCTCCCTGCAGCTCAGGCACACACGTCACACAGGTACACGTGCTGCTACCTCGCAGCCTTGGCCTCTTGGACTGGGCTGCTCGATGGCAATAGAAACCTCGTTAATATGGCCACCCCTTAATACGGCCAACGCCAACGCTTTGTAATCCCAAACAGTATGATTTTTCATCATTTCACCTAGTTAATATGCCCATAATACGCCTGTTAGTACGCCTGTGATATTTCAATTTCACATCTTTGCCTCAGTTAAGCTTTCGTCTGTATTGTGGATATTTCTCAGAGCAAGGTTGTTTTCAACGTCTAGAAGATTCTCTAGTAGCTTGATATACAAGTTTTTCTGTGATCACGTGTATTTGTAAACATGTATTATTTACAGTTATATCTATATTGTGACTGTTTATTTAGATATATTTTAAAAAACTATCGACTGCGTCGGCTGCAAGTTAAAATCGTATAATGAAATCAACCAAGGGTTGACAAAACACTTTTCTGTACCATAACGGAAGTTGCGCTTTAGACCTTCGTCGGATGATGGGGTGTATAATAATAATAACTTTATTAACGTGTCGAGTATGTCTAGCAGAGGGAAAACCCTCCACTAATAGGGGACACCTAATTAACAGTAATTAACTTATAAGGAAGCATATCTAAAAATCTACCTAATTTCTAGTTACAGTGATATCTATGAATTACTTATATAAAACCTAAATTTCTAGTACAAAATGTTTGAATACACACAATTCTCTATATACGATAAAAGAGATTAAAAATATTTTCTGTTACAAATTATTAAGATGTTCCGGATTAAAATTACGAATTACAAAGATGGCAGCTAATTCTAAGTTATCAGAACTGTTTTAAATTGTAATATAGTTAGAATTTCATTTTACTTTTAATTTTGCAAGATTTTTACGCATGTTATTTCAACTCACTTTTACCTAATTTGGTTCAATTTCAATTTTTCTTTTTCAAATAGTTGGTGTGATACCCGAAAGGATTTCACCGACTTAATGTATAGATGTAGATGTAAATATAAGTTAACAGAAAATGATACCTTTACACTATGTGACGGATTTAAACAAGGTCAATAACCAAAAGAAGGTGTTTTTTGAAATCTCACGATTTTTTTGCTGGCTCTCACGTTTTTTAGCCTTCAGGGGTTGGCAGGTCTGTACTATAAGTCTATATAGTAAAAACCCACGTATAACAATCTGGATTTAAGAACCTGTTGGACTAAATTTAAAATTTAAGCCCTTTCCACATAAGAACCTTTTAAGTTAGGTCCTTATCAGTGGAGTTGCTGTAAAAGTGTATAAGTAGAAACTGCTGAATAAAGATCGTCATATCAGGTTTATGTCTATCAAGTCTCTTGGCATAACATTTTTTCTTCAAGCGAAACCAGTACTGTACTGTGTCTATTGTGTTCACCATTCCAATGAATCCTCAAGTAACGTTGAGAATAAAGTACAGAAAGTACACTACTATTATCATCGCCTCGCAATTCGATTGTGCAATATTATTCAGTTTTCTTGTGAAATTTCTGTAGGTAATAGCATGATTTGTAGTGGTATTTGGCATAAATACCACGAGTGATATTTGAAATTTGGAACGACTTTGAAGTATCATGGATGGTATTTATGCCAAATACCACGTACCAATCATGCTATTATTTGTTTATACTAACACCTGAGAAATTTCAGCAATAGCATCTGTTTATTTTGAGACTGTCGCGGGAGAGCTGCTAGCACATTGTTTAATGGCGGGAAACTAGTTGGCGAACGCACGTCACTTAATGGCGGGAAACTAGCTGGTGATCGAACGCACGTCACCTAATGGCGGGAAACTAGATGGCGAGCTCGCGCCGCTTAGCTTAATGGCGGGAAACTGTAACCTTCACATGAAGGTATTTCAAAACTTTACACTGAAATACGTACCACTGCTCTCGACCAATCATATTGCAGAAATATCTCAGGTAATGGTATAAAACATGGAATACCCTCGTCACTGCCATGCCGATTTTGTTGTGGATTCATTTTAAACTCGTTTTTCCCTCTGCTAGACATACTCGACACGTTAATAAAGTTATTATTATTATACATTTATATTGTATATGAAAAATGTTTACTTTCCTTCAAACTTCCTGTTTATTTAAAGGTCTTTAATTAGTTGAATCATGAATGGTATGGCGTGGAAGCGCAATGCGCAATGCACACGCGCCAACTTCAAACTAAGTTTTCATAAAATATAGAGGATATTATATCGGTGAACAATGAAAAAAAGAGAGTGTTTGTAATTTTCTTCGGTATAATTATTGGATTCATCCTCGCCTAATATGGAAAGATATTTTAGTCTCGACTTGCAATAATGAAGTCTCGACTCAAATATTTTTCCATATTGGGCTTGGAAAAATCCCAAATAAGTGTATAATATATTGCCATGCTCACTTTAGTTGACAAGGGAGGATGATGTATTAAACACATTGTAATCACGTGTCTAAGTTAGCCATATACCATATTTTTGCCCGTTTTAATGCGATTTGCGGCACTCTCTGTCTTTTGTGATTTAATTTTGAACAATTTTCAAATCATTGATGTGGTTTTCTTGGTGTCGTAAATCTATCGAATTCAAGAGAACGAGTTTTTGACTCGATATTAACTTTTTTTTCCTGTTTCCTCACTTTCCATTGTAACATGTACAAACACTAACTCTGTGACATGGAAAGGTGTTTCAAATCGAGGACTGTATTAACATAAATTCTGATGCGTTAATAAATTACAACGTTTTTAATTCCCTTAATTGCAATTAAATGCCCCTGCATTATTTGAAAAAGAAGAGCCCTCACAAAAGTTAATTTGACGAAATATATTTTATTTATATTGACACACAAGTAAGTTGACGTCGGCCAATATGACACCAAAGAGATCTGTGCGATCCTCTTGACATCGATAAAATGAAATGTGAGTAGACGGTCTATGAACAAAATGTAGTCGAAAAGATATTTACACGGTCTATGAAAATTCGTCCTCTTTGCCGTCAAAAGACCTTTTTGAATTAATGTCTGGGCGATTCCATCTCGATCGATTGTCAACTTTCTGTAATCTTGTAGCTGTTGATTCACAGGTTTTAGGCCATCAAATTGGAGGCGACAGATAAATGCAGCTTCCTGACGCCATTCTACTTCCTATGTGAAAAGGGAGCAAACAATAAATCGGGTCGCAAAGTAACATTTTAATAAATAATAGCAATAATATTGATATCATAATAACAATTAATATTATTACATAGTAATATCTAATCTTTATTTCAACAATATTAACTAACTTTACCAACCGCAATTTTTCGATAAATCAGTATTTATTAACTGAAATCACGGTTGGCAAAGTTAGTCAATATTGTTAATACCATACCTAGTTTAAATTGTTAAAAAAACTAACCGTTCTGGTACTAAGACTATAAATTTAAAAAAACCTATGATACAAAATACAAGTATAAAAATTTAAAACATCTAATCCTTAATTCTTGCTAGTTCTTTCTCATCTTTAAAATTATTAT
>JANSTR010040340.1:0-13313 GCA_025434805.1 Antipathozoanthus remengesaui | reverse complement strand
GTTGAAACAACAGCAAAAGTAATAAGATTTATCAGAACAGACATTCGCTATTCTACTCCCCTCCCCCACTCCCTAAGGCTTTATTATCAACCTATCATGATAAAAATACTGTGTCTTGCACTGATAGCATTCAACACTTTTCTTCCTATTGCAAATACCATAGCATACTCTTAATTGCGAATCTGTGAAGTTTGCTTACCTGTCAGTGCTTGTATCTGAGCAAATATGTGTGGCTGCAGTTGAAACTGGGCCCCCTGTGGCTGCTGAGGAGACTCAGCAGGTACCGGTTGCTGCATGTAGCATCAATGAGAGTAAAAACAATTGGTTCAAAATGATGCAAACAAGCAAATAAAATAGACGGCTAAGTAAAATACTATACAAAACTTTATTTCTACAAGTAAAATAATACTAGTACCCATTGCAATCGACAGGTTCCTAGGAGTCGCACATACCTGAGGTGGAGGCTGTGTTGCCTGCTGCTGCTGCCCTTGCATCAATTGCTGCAAAGGCTGCGGCAGCTGAATGCCTGCAGAAGCAGGTGGCATTAACTGGTCTTGTGGCAGAGCTTGCATCTGGGCTTGTGGCTGAGATTGCAGCTGGTTGAGCTTTTGCTGTTCTTGTAGCTGTTGCTGCAACTGTTGGATTTTCTGCAGGTGCTGCTGCTGTTGCTGCTGCAATAATGTGACGTATTCCGACCCTGGCTCTGGGATCATATCCACTATTGGTTCATTTCCTGATATAGGTTCCTTCATGTCATTCAAAGGTTCCGTGGATATTATTTCCTCTGTACAGAAACATGATTGAGTATAAATAAAATAACGTAAGGGAGGAAGAACAGGTGCTGTGGAGAGGGGGGATGGGGTGTCTTGCCCCCCCCCCCCACTTGTTTTGCAAAATTGAAATGAGTTACTAGTACTGCCAAAATGTATTTTCTGCCCCTCCCCCTCCACTTCTTGTCGCTAGTTAGACCCATTGTCAATATAGTTACTGTATTTCTTGGCGTATAAGTCAAATCAGCATATAAGTCAACCCCTGCTTTTTGGCTGAAAATATGTGACTTCTTGCGATATCCTGCATATAAGTCGACCCACTAAACTGACGTGTATTCACCGTAACACACTCTTGTTCATTTAATAAGATATTCAAGATTTTTATTCAGCACATCTGCATAGATCAAGATAGCAAATAATATTTCATGACTTTTGTATGACCTTGGTCATTTTTCCCGAATTCCATGACTTTTCCAGGCCTGAGAAATGCATTTTATGAATTCCATGACTATTATGACTGTTTATGATATGACCACGATAGTACACACGCTCTGATTAGTTCTTGATAGGTCTGTATTTCCCATGTCCTTTTGCACAGTGTTTTCAAATATAGGTCATATAATAAAATACTTATTAACCTTGGACATTTGGTTTTATGGAAAATGTTAAACTTCGTCTTTGACACCTTGACCTCGCTCTCGCTCGGTCAATACAGCACGGCCTCAGTTTGATATTTCCCATAAAGACCTCACTCTCAGTTAGTAAGTAGTTAATACACCCTGTGGTTGTTGATGTACAATTACTCTTAGTTTTAACGTTAGCATCAAATTTTCTTGGAGACAAGTAGACTCCAGGCACAATACAACGGCTGTTTCACTTACCTTCTGAATTGTTTTGTGTTGCCATATTTAACAGAGGCTGGATTATCTCCGGACCATATATTCCATTCTTCTGCCACAAATTAAGAACCTTAATAACTCGCCCCTAAAAGAACAAAGATGTTTCAGTTTGATAGCAAACTATATATTACATCCCCAGGGTTTATCTGCACAGTAAGGTAGTGACAATAGGCTTGTCAACGAGAGGCGTGCGATCGCACTTGCACGCCTTATCACATGCCTAAAAGAGCTTGAGGCGTGTGATGGATCGCACACCTAAAATCTCGGTTTTTTTCCGTGTAGAAATGGTAATTCATTCAGATTATTTCACTGTAAACATTCTAGCGTTAAGACAGTGATGAGAATGTCAGAATATGTGTAAGAACACAAGGTATTTGGTATTTTATACGAGATATCAGTATACAGTGATTGTTTTGTTATCACTGCTGGAAACATTGCGAGATTTAAAGCTCGCTGGTGTTACGTGACTTGTCATTGGGGTCAGTAGTTGTAGTTTACCTGCATGTTTAATATAATTTGGAGCCGCAAAATATAAACCTGGAAAATCCCATAAGTTTATAATAAAGTAGATATCAATTATTCAAATTAATACAAGCAATAAAAACCTTGGCATAAACTGGAGATACGACTTACAAGCTTTATGTAAAAAAATGTGTTGAAAACATCTCTCGCTCGTTCCTGTGCCCACTTGTCACCAATAATTATTTTCAAAACTATTCTCTGAATATCACATTTTCATGTGATTCCATCAACTAAAACATCCTCGCAATATACTTGCACTACTTCCTGTTGCAGAAAAGATTCTACAGTATCGATGGCATCGACTGTTCTGGAAACCAACTTCTGGAAACCTGTCATCATGTACTACTCATCTACTGTATTTTTATCCTGCGATATTTAAATGGTTTTCAACTTTTGTCGGAAAATGCATAAGAATATGTTTAGTGTGGTTTTTTTACCAAAAATAAGCTTTCTTGACTGCAAAATATGCACTTAAATGGCCACCGCACACCATCGCACGCCTCAGTAAAAAATTGCATACCTGGCATCAGCTGAGGCGTGCGATGCATCACATGCCTGTTGTTTTTCTCATTGAGTTTTGCTTACCTGGTCTTCAGGAGGACACCTGAACAGCAGCTGGAATGTGTGGGTGATGTTCTTGACAAAGCGAGGACCAAACACATCTTTGTCAGCACCAAACTGAAATAGTAGAATATAAAATTTAAAGAAACTTGAATACTGGAGCTAACAACAATAATTCTTTCACAAGTCTATTCTTTAAATTAATAAAAGAAATGAACAAAGATAACAGGAAAATCAAAATAGTACTGGCAGGTTCTAGAAAACTAATCAGCTCTAGAAGCTGAGGATAGGAACACCATGAGAATGGCAAACAGCAATAAACATAACAGCACATTAGAATATAATAAGAACGCCTCCTTTCAACTATCATCTTGAGAAAACTATATGTTAGGAGTAATAACTATAGAATACCCCGCTACTATTGTTCTTCAACACTAATGGGAATATTCTGTGTATGTAGTATTTTTACTAACTAGTTTTAAATATTTTTTTCTAACTAGTTAATTTTGTTTCTACCTGACCACCTCCCCCACTCTCCCCACCATCTTCCTCCTGACCACTCCATCTAGCCTCCCTGACTACTTCACCCACCCATCCTCTAATATTCTACTCTACCCTATTTATGCATCAACTTATTCTTTTTATATGCTTTAGTTGCATGAAACCCTAAAATTTAGAATGACTCTCTCTTTAACATTATACAGTAGAAATTACCTAGTTAAAAAACTTAACTGGTTAGAAAAATGTACAGTAGTGGGAAAAGTAATGATCCGAAGTCTCGCTTTGTTTCGTGCATTGTTCCATTTGCGAGCTCTCATACGAGTTTTCCAGAAATTCTGCCATCTGTCAGAGCTGAAACAAAGTCTGTTGGTCGATAGCTGGCAAGCTTTTGTTTCCACTTGCGAGCTTTCATTTTATTTTCAAACGAGATTTCCTAAGTTTATACGAGTTTTCGTGTGGTACGAGTTTTGACAACATTCACACACTTTATTGCGAGTTTTCGTAAATAATTTAAGAACAATACTTATTGGAAATTTCCAAAGAAACCTCATTATGCCGAGATCTCGCCCATTCACATGGAAAACTTGTGATTCTTCGTGAAATCTCGGATCGTTATTTTTTTCCACTACTGTAACTTGTCAAAAACAATTAACAAGTTGGAGAAAAACAAACAAAACTTAACTGAAATATTAAAAAAATAACTGCAACACATATATCTAAATTGCTCAAAGTGGAGGGGTATCCTGTTAGTTGTACCTGTTAAAAGTTCAGTTTTGGATTTTGTGGACAATGTGAACATCTTAATACAAATGATATTCATCTTCGTTCAACTTAAAAATAAGGTTTCTACCATCTACCATCCATACAGCTTCGCAAATTAAGACATGCAAATGAATGACATGAACAAGAAAAGGGAAGGGCAAGTTAAATGTAAGAATAACCTAAAATTCCAAGAAGTGCTGGTAAAATAATTGATAGCATTTATGGAAAAATATGATAAACTTAAAAAGAATAAATTAGATAGTCATGTGCCTGTTAAATTTTAACTACCAACAAATTTACAACCAAATTTGATATTTCCATAAGGATAAAAAGCT
Source organism: Antipathozoanthus remengesaui (assembly GCA_025434805.1). NCBI lineage: Eukaryota > Metazoa > Cnidaria > Anthozoa > Zoantharia > Parazoanthidae > Antipathozoanthus > Antipathozoanthus remengesaui. The sequence goes on along the minus strand of JANSTR010040340.1, from coordinate 8,963 downwards.
GCTTCTATTAAATAAATTATCAAATATTTTCCAAGAGTACACAACTATTGTATAGTATTGTGCAATACTATAAACAGCAAGCACAAAAATCCTGAAAAAAGTATATTAAACTAAAAATATATCGGTGGGTGATTAGAACTTTTTAATTTTAAACATGAAAATAGAGTGCTTGTCATTTACTGAGCACTGTGATAATCTGCAAAATATGCTCTACCTGGTGTCTGGAACCCCGGATAAGCGAATCCATCACATACAGGGCAGGAACTTTATACTCTTGACGGCACTGTGGAAATAATTGATTACAAATTAGCAAGAGGAGATAAAATAATTCAAAACAAGCGCACGCACTGCAAAACTTCGATATCATATCTCAACCAACCTTCTGAACAAACTTCTCGATGCTTTGCACCACGTGTTTGTAGTACTGCAATTCAATCAGGTATCTTCGAATTAGCACAACGAAATTTCACATAACAACGCCAAAATGACATTCCAGCTAAAACATTTCGAAACAATGAATTTTACCTTGATTGCTTTAATAGCGAGTCGTGTGATTGAAGTCACTTTTGCCTTCGAAATCGGCGGTTTTGTTTCGTAAATCGTAGACAGCTGGAGTGAGGAAAGAAGGAAATTCAGCGACAGGGGCATCGGCCGAACACGTGCAGGGATGAATGAGCAGTGCACATATTAACACCGAAATACACACTTACTTCACTGTTGAACTGTCTAACGATCTCCATGTCACCCATCTTGGGTTACTACGGTAAAGTTCTTTAAAAAAGTTTTATTTTAGTCAAATGAAACGCCATACACCAGAAAAAGAAACATGGCGGCCGTCTTGCGGTTCCGAAGCCATCCCATAAATCACCGCGCGCAGCTGGCGGGCTGGGCCCAGGCCCACGTACAGCTTCTGAAGACAGGTGCATTGGTCGTCTGTTGTTGTGGCTATTTTTTGTAAAAAAATCGTTTCTCTTCCTTCTAACTTTGGTAGAATTCATGCTGCAATGGATGAAACGAAGATGAACACGAAGTTTTGCACTGATCTAGTGAAATCGCTGAATGACTTGCGCAAAGAAGGTTCATTTTGCGATGTCACCCTGAGCGTCCGGGGAACAATTTTTCCGGCACATCGAAACGTTTTAGCTGCCAATAGCGCCTATTTCAAAGCTTTGCTTTCAAGTGAGATGAGGGAAAACCATGAGAATGTGGTAAAACTGGATGAGTTGGAGGCAAAAACTGTGGGATCTATCTTGGAGTTCATGTATTCAGGGCGGGTCAACATCAACAAAGAGAATGCTTTGAATCTAACTGTCGCTGCGGACTACATGCTTTTGCCGAATCTGAAGAACAAAGGCTGTGATTTTCTTGCTAAAAAGATGAATGTATCAAACTGTTTGACAATCCTGACGGTAGCTGAGAAATATAACTTTACGGAACTGCATGATAAAGCTCAGAAATTTGTTCAGGAGAATTTCTATAGCATGAGCAGGAGTGATAATTTTGTAGTCCTGACTGGAGAGCAAGTCAAGGCCATTATCTCTAGCGATGACCTCGTTGCGAAAGAGGAAGAAGTTTTTGAGTCTCTGGTTGAGTGGACCAAATTTGACTTAGTCGCACGTAGGGCGTGTTTTGATGAGTTGTTCTCTCGCGTGCGTTTGATATATCTTCCCAGAAACTACCTAATAACATTTGTTGAAGGAAACGAGCTAGTTAGTGGGAGTGAAGTCTGCAAGCAATATGTTATGGCAGCCAAGAAATACTTCTCATCCCCAGACAAAGCAATACAAGATGGTCTTCAGATCTGCCAACCGAGGGGATGTCAGCATTCTGTGCTAACAACTGGTGGACTGCAGAGTGCGAATGGCTACAGTATTGCTGCCACAGCCAATCTGTTTGTGCCAACAATTAGCAAATGCTTCCCAGTTTCACCGATGCTATCACCAAGAAAGAATCATGGGATTGCACTGTATGAAGGGATGGTCTATGCTATTGGTGGATCATCAAATGGTGGGACCACACTCCGCAGTGTAGAGCTCTATGACCCTAAGACTAACTCATGGTCAAGTGTGATGTCTTTGAGAAAGGAAGTCGCCGGAGTAGGAGTGGCAGTTTTAGGAGATTACCTCTATGCTGTAGGAGGATGCAATGTTGAGGGGAGCCCTTTAGATATTGTCCAAAGATATAGCCCCCGGCTGAACAGATGGCAGTATGTTGCTTCCATGAATTCTGCCCGCACACGGCACAGTGTTACAGCAGCAAGTGGCTTTCTGTATTCCTTTGGTGGTTATGGATCAGATGACTTCCTCCCCCTGAAGACTGGAGAGCTCTATGACCCACAGTCTGACAGATGGATTTATATTTCTCCAATGAAACGTCGCAGATCAGACATGTGTTGTATATATGTTAGTCCAAATGTGTATGTTATTGGAGGTGAAGATATACTTAACAATGTCATAAAGCTGAACTCTTGTGACAAGTACATACCATCAACTGATACTTGGGAGGTTATGAGTCCTTTACTCAGCCCTCGATCTCATAGTGGAATAGCTACAGTGAGGAACAAGATCTACATTTTTGGAGGTTTGAATGAAGAGAGCAAAGAACTTGACAGTATTGAGTGTTTCGATATCAAGACTGAAACATGGACAGCTGTTTCATGTCTGCCAGTGGCAATTGAAGGTGCAGCTTGCTGTATGGTTACTCTGCCAGGAGAGCTTATGTCCTCAGTTTTCTAGATGGTCCTAAAATACATTTACTGTAAATGGGAGACAAGAATCATGATTTATAGCCAGTTGCTCAGCTGACAGTCTTGCTGGGGCAGATAAATCATGGAATATCAAGATAGCCAAGGCCCATTCAATATGACACCCAATTCACTCCCGCACAGGGCCGTAGCAAGGGGAGGGGCCCAGGGGGGGCATGTCCCCCCAGTTTTTCCCCAATTTACTACCTCTACATAGAAACAATACATCTGATGTCAGTGATAAAAATGTGTTACATTCAGTAAATTGCCCCAAGTCTGAGAAAAACGGGAAATATATTTTACTAGTTTTAGACATTCTGATTTTGTTTTCAATTGTGTTTAAACCCCAGGAAATACATTTCAGGCAAACTATTATTCAAAATTTCCTGGGGGAGCATGTCCCCAACCCCCCTAGAAGGCTTGTGCCTTCGGTGCGCACTTGTGCCCCCCAGTTTCCCATGGCTTGCTACAGCCCTGTACTTGCACTAAAATATTATAATTATAGCATTTCATGTCAGTGACTCTGTACAGGAAACATTGTTAACTATGTACATGATCAAGAATTACAGCAACATAATTTGGGGCAACATGACCTTACCAACCAATGACATTATGTTTATGGAATATTTAACAACTTTCTCTACTCTTTATACAGGGAGCTTCAAGCAATAAAACTTCAATGGCAACAATTCATGTTTTTGCATGAATAAAATTTGGGTCACATTGCTATTGGTAACCTAAAATACAAATTTAAATGGTGCTGACCATCAGATTCTATAAATTAACAAAATTGTTAATACCTGTTCTGTTTCCCGATGAAATACAACAGCATTTTTATCAAGACCACCTGTGCAAAAAAAAGAGTGAAAAATACATGTTAACTAACTAGGTCTTCTGTCAGTGAGTAGTAATGAGTAGTAAGTCACATAAATTTGTCACCAATCCAGCTATCACTAATCTTATTCTAATTTCGTATCTTGACTGCTTTTGTCCCATATATTTTTAAGTGGTGGATCTAAGGTGATGGCTTGAGGTGGGGCAGATCTAAAAGGGGTGGATCTAAGGCGATGGCTTGAGGTGGGGCAGATCTAAAAGGGGTGGATCTAAGGCGATGGCTTGAGGTGGGACAGATCTAAAAGGGGTGGCATGGGGGCCTGATGCCTCCTACCCCTTTGAGTTCAAACCAATTTTCTTAAACATTGTTTTTAACCCTTTCCCTACTAAACCTGATTTCAAATAAACTTAGAATGTCCTAACTTTTGAACCAGTTGTCAAAACTCTATAAAGTGACCATTCATTTTGTTTGCCTTGAAGAGTAGATTCTCAAAATGTTCATTCTTTCATGAAATTGAGAAGTTGACAAATCTGCCTCTGGTGTGTCTATACCAAATTAGTATGGGCCAATCAAATTCCATAGATTAGATTCCACATTGCTTATTTAATAGGGCCCACAGTAATTGGTGCCCGGGCCCACAGTAATTGGCGCTAGCTGTTGTGGTGTCCCTGCCAAATAGGGTTTTTTTTCTTCTCGTTTTTTTTTCTTTTTTTTTCCTGTGTAATGTTGGCGAAGCTTAATAAAAATAAAAATAAAAAAAAAATAATAATAACTTGTGCATAAATCATAACAAAACATACCAGTGAGTACTTTGGATGTATCACTTCCCTGGAGATCCATTGCCAGAATTCCTGGTGCACTGGCACTGTGAAGACCCTAAGACAAAACAAAAACAATCCACAATTCTTATTCAAAGTTATCTGGTTTCTTAAAACAAAGTTGCTAGCTAGATAAAACAAATGTGACCTTGCACACACACACAAAAACCTGTATAAATGCACTGCAGATGCAAACATGTTCAAGCAATTATAAACAAAAGAAAAAACGTACATTTATTTGAAACAAACAAACCCTGCATAAGCCTGCATTTGTGTTGACACCTTGCTGCATTCACTTGCATTGTGATCACACCTTACTGCATTCTCCTGTCTTCTTGTTGAACACGACTCGTTTGAAATGAACATGTTCATGTTCGCAGTGTGTTTATGCAGGTTTTCAAGTGCAAGGTCACATTAATAATAAAAATAATCCTATCATTACAGTACAGTATGTATAGTCATGAAATGTCTTACTGTACTGTTATCAGTACTACCAAGCAACAAATGCAGAATATTACCGGATGTGTTGCAACTTGTTTGAACATTCGTATTTCATCCACATGAGTAAGATCTTCAGGTACTTTCTTGCCTCTCTGTTAAAAACCAAAATTGATGTTTAGATGCCTCGATGTGCACCTTAGTATTAAAATAATGTTCATCAATTGAAATCAGATTAATTTTTACATTACACCTTACCTTCTTTCTTTCAGCAGTGAGAAGTGTGGCCTTTTCTTGCAGCTAATATCGGTAAAATTAAAAATAATTAATATATAAATTCAGATAATGTTGACAAAATGATGCACAATATACAATTTTATATACAATATAATTATATTTATACATACATAGAAAAAAAACGTCCTATTATACAACAGTGTTTTTAGTATGGAAGGTACATCCACTGGGAAAGGAGGTACAACAGTTCTACTTTTCTTATCCTATGCTAAAGTTCAGTCTGGTTTACAGCTGGAGAAAGGAGGTACACAGCAGCACTTTTCTTATCCCACGCTAAAGGTCAGACTGGCTTACAGCTGGAGAAAGGAGGTACAGCCAGTGGGGAAAGGCGGTACAATGTACCCATGTACTGGCATTAAGGAAAACACTGTTCAATTATACACATATAACAAAAGACAACCTCGTTCCCAGACTCTTCTCTCTTCTGAGAGAAAGACCCTGGTTGGGTCTGGTTACGTGGCACCCACATTCTGGGTGGTATAAACAAGATAAATGTGCCAATGAGTTTGTTTTGATGAAGCAAAACATGTTCCCCTCCTAGCGGGATAAATAAAAACAGAAATTAATCTTAAGAACCCGTCTCACATTTATTCTATTTTGTTTACCACCCAGAATCTGGGTGGCCACATGACCAGACCCAACCAGGGTCTTTCTCTTGGGAGAGGGAAGAGCCTGGGCACGAGGTTGAACAAAAGATACAACAATACAATCCATGTATTAGTTCCATGAGTTTTAGGCACAATCAGGATTGCACAAGGAAGGGGGGAGGGGTACTCTGGACCCATATTATTTGGAGGGGATGCTTGTTGTATCTTTTAGGCATTACAATCATGGTGTGTGGTCTCTTTTAGGATTTAATGTGTGAAAATTATAGCTTTTAGGTAATTTGATATAGCTTTAGGGTGTCCAAACACTTAACGTTAAAGAGAAGAAGCTTGTAGATGCCCTTCATTTTACTATGACAAAAAGTACTTCGCAAACAGCTTTTCTGCAAGATTGCAGACTTCTAAAGAATTTATAAACGGTATCTTTTAGGGGCAAAATTCAAATTCCCATGACCAATTAACACTGATGCAAGAGTTAAAATGTCGGAAATCTTTATTATACATAAATTACTATATCATAATATAATCTCCCTAACCATAGTATAGGTCACAGGTCTTGGCAAGATAATCTTCAGAAAGCTTACAAGTTTTTGTTCAGTTCTTAATATTTCAAAAACAAACTTACTTTTTGTAATACTTCCTCTGTCATGGCTCCTTCTTCACCAGCCTGGAAGCAAAGAGAGAACAGGGTTACCTATGTTATATAGGAATCTTTTCATCAGATCTGACACATTGCCTCACTGGCAAATCCAACGGAAAGCCAAGGGCAAAAAAAGTTCAATTTAAAATATGTAGGTTCTCTGGCAATATAATTATGTTCATAATCAACAAAACAAATTAATCATTCCACATACCTCTGCACCAACTTCCATTTTCTCCTCAACCTGAATTTAACAAGAGAAGTGGTTTACTAGTTTGCCAGACATACTCAACAAGTACACACAGACAATACAGGGACCACGGAGCAGGGGGGCAGGGGTTGGGGGCACATGCCCCCCCCCCAATAATTTTACCGCATGTGCCCTTAAAATGTCCAAAGAGAAAAAGTTAAAAAAAAGTCACTTGTTTTGTTTGTGGTTACCAATCACCAATTTTAAATTCATTTCTAGCGATTCTAGAAGCTCAGATTTTCAAAATTTTCCGGGGGAGTATACCCCCAGACCTCCCTAGGATACCCGTGCCTCCGGCACTCGTGGTAGTGCCCACCCAATCTAAAAATTGCTCCACAGTCCCTGCAATACAAACTTTGTTTTGATTTTGGAAGACCTGAACAATATTCATGAATAAACAGTTGCAGTCCATTATATTCATTTGTCTTGAATTATTCATAAATGGAACAAAATGAAATATCTTACCATCACTGGAGCTGCAGGTGCCACCACTGGTGGAGCTACTGCGATGCCAGCTTGGGGTTTGAGAGTAGCAAGAGCTGAAGGAGAGAGATTTTAATACGTCAGAGGAGACATCATGGAGTGTACAAAACAAAGCATGGGTCATCTAGGATCCCTCTCACTATTACACTTTCTGAATGGTCATTACCAAGTGTTTAAACTGACACTCCTATCAAAAAGGGAGTGCTGTGAGCAGTACTTCAGCTTTGGCTTTGTTAAGTCTCAAACAGTTTTTGCTACATGTAATCCAGAAAATGCTCAGATGTTGGTTAGCCTCCAATGCACCCACCTTTAGTTATTTCCTTCACTGCGGGTCCCCTCCCTCGTTTTCCGAGGGAGGGAACCCATGGCTAAGGAAATAAAGCAGCTGCACTGGAGACTAGATGTTGGCATAATTTGTGGTTTTGGTGAGGGAGGAAACCAGAGTACCAAGAGAAAACTCTAGACGTCTAAGAGGGGCGACAAACCCAGCTCACTTACTGCCCAGACCGGGAATCAAACGCAGGTCACATTGGTGAGAAGCAAGTGTTCTCTCTTACTGCCCAGACCGGGAATCAAACCCAGGTCACATTGGTGAGAGGCAAGTGTTCCTGCCACTACGCCACCCCTTTCTAATAAGCCCCCCTTCCACTATTATACAGAAAAACTATATATTGTTTTTAAAATGCACTTAGGGAAAAAACTATGCTCATTGAAAGTAAAAAAAATGAAGTAGAAACAATAAAAGATTCACTAAGTGAAACAATGCAAACAAATAATTATGTAATTTACCAGCTTTGAGCTACTGCAATTGTAATCTTTTAATTTCAATGTGGGCTTTAAAGCCTCAGAGTTATGGTTCTTATTTCTTAGTTTGTATAATCACTGTAACAAAGCTACATCACTCTGCTATTCTAGGTATTATTTTACCCAACAGCAACTTGGGAATCACAGACATAAGAGGCAGCGATACAAAAGATGTGTTCTTGAATGGGCAATGAGCCAAAAAGAACTTCCTCACTACTTCTCCAAGTAATCACCTGTCCCTTTTCATCTCCTGAGAAAATCAAAACATCAGATTAGTAAATAAATATGTCTCCTGAAAGTAATGCAACAAACCAATCTGAACATTCCCAACATGAAATATCTAATGTATTGCATGTACATGATTGTATTACATACAGTGCAGTACATGTAAGTACTGTAATTGGTTCATATAGACTTAAATTTAATCTTACTGTATAGATACAGTACCCTAGAGAAGTTTAGGCTAGAGCAAAAGCATATCTGGAAACCCAGGTTTTGCTCTTACTGTTATAAAGTTTTTAAAGTGCAACGACACTGGGAATTACACTTTAAAATTGAAAATGAATAAAAAGGCATTAAAAATATTTATTAAATAAGAACGTTTTCAGTTTTTGTTTAAGAGTTCCAACGGAACTACAGTTTCTAAGCTCCTCTGGGAGTGAGTTCCAAAGTCTTGGAGCAGACAAGGAGAAAGCTCTGTCAGCGGTGCTCTTGTCCGCTCTAGATGTAATTTTAGGTACTGTGAGAAGGGGACTGTGATTTGAGTGGAGGCCAGGGCGAAGAATAGGATGGCGAGAAATTAGTTCAGAGAGATAGGATGGGGCTTGACCATATACAGATTGAAATGTGAGAGTCAGGAGTTTGTGTTCAATTCTTGCATTAACAGGAAGCCAGTGGAGTTGATTGAGGACAGGACTGATATGGCCGTATTTAGCAATCTTGCAGATAGCATGGGCAGAGTAATTTTGGATATGCTGGAGACACTTGATAGAAGACGTTTTGCAGCCATAGAGTAGAGAGTTACAGTAGTCGAGACGAGAAGTTACCAGG
>JANSTR010040229.1:0-13314 GCA_025434805.1 Antipathozoanthus remengesaui | reverse complement strand
ATGTCTGGAGATTTCTACTAAAACAATTAGAATATTCGCTCTTAATTTCTATCGGCAGTTTGATAGTTCATTCGGCCGGACTATCAGCCGATAGAAATTTCGAGCTCATATTCTAATTGTTAATTAGACGGGAGTGAAATACAGTGGCTATAGTTTTGATCAAATATCAAACAAATAAACTAAATAAAACTGAATTCGAAACTACCATGCAATTCTATCACACTTCTTATATCCTGTTACTTAATAGAACGCTACTCTATTAGTAGACACAAAGTCTTCTCTTGCTAAATGATTTCCTTTGAACTTTGCCAAAATGTCTTCGGATTTTTACAACTACTTTTTACTTAATTCCTATTGGGCAGTAATCTTAGTATATCTTTCCACTTATGTCATTACTTAGTACCTGTACATGATCTCTATTAGTTGTCAATAATAAAAATGTAAAATACTGAAATATATATCAAACAGCATAAATCAATAGGAAATCATGCGACCAGGCGCAATTAATGGCTTCTATCGAATAACGACAGGAAAATATATTTGACTTTTAAAAGGTCACAGAAAGCCTCAAGTTGCTTTAGAATTACAGTTTATACCTCATACTAAAGGACTGTACTCAATACATTAGAACACAAAGAACTCAGCTTTTCAGGATGTTTAATATACCAGGCGCCATCTTGATTGTTGCGGCTTCTCCCATTAGTCACTGAACGTGGGCTCAGGTTGCGAACACCTCAGAAAAATTGAATTTCTAAACACATGTACATTGTCCTTACACATTTTAGAGCCATTCCAACACAGTTTTGCCTTTGCTGTAATCACATTGTACATGCAGAAGTAGAGTAAAATAATACAACATTGGCGTGACTGTAACTAAAACACCATCTAAAGTTGAAGGTCTTTCTTGCTACTTGAACGGCGAATAGCGATTACCAGAGTAGACAGATTTAGAATCAACTCATTCGAGCTGCGAAGGCAATGACTAATATATGATGTAGTGGGGATGGTGCAGAGAATATGAGGGAAGTTGTATTTAATGTCGGTCAAGCTACAGCGTTGTTTATCATTGTGTACTATGCAATGGGGCCGCAGACTCGAAGGCCCTCTGCGCTTTATGCGTCACTTCAGTCTTGTTTTCCCCTCTTTCACAACAATAATGCTGTGCGTATGGACTACCTACAGGTATTACATAACAATACAACTAGGGTCACAGTCGATATGCCGCCCTTTCTTCAGCCTCAAAGTGCTAGCTATAGTTATCTAAGCTGCAAAACATATTTCCTTCGGCAACAACCCCCACTGCATGTTTTAAAATGAGATCTAATATTGTTTCTTGGACAAGATTTTACTATCATAGTTGCCAGTAGGAACGGAACACTTAAACTTTTTTGATCGTGAAATATATTGGGATTGAGTAATTGGATGATTCCTCTCAAGAACATAAACTGCTTTCTTACATTTTCGACACTTGTGATTCTGAAGATATGTACATCTAGACGTATAGGCGTAACCAAACGTAGTTCAGTTAATAGTCCGTTAATATTCATCTGAACAAACTTAATTGTATTTATTATCCCATCGATCGGTCATAGTCTCCATTAGTAAAACGTTTAAAGTTCAAAAACGGGTTCAGACATCGAATGTTGGATAGGAGAGAAGGACTAATATTTCTACCCAGTTAATTGGCAACACTTGAACACTCATGAATGAATAGGAGAACGGATGTTTTCAGTAGACCAAAGGTCGTGGCTGTGTTTGTCTGTCAATTAAAAAAAATTTTCATTATTAGTAATAAAAAAGGCCGCATGTTTATTTTTCTTCCAAACAAGATGGTACACTCAACTGTAAAGAGACAAAACTGAATGTTCCTTTGAATAAATTCCATCGTAAGCAAGGCACTGTTCACCTTTAACAAGCGATTTATATCGGTTTGCTGTGGTTATTGCAATTAATTGTTTGGAGAAATGTAGATTTTTAATACCTACTGTGTTAATGAACTTAGTGGCCGGCCGCGTAAGACATAATAACTTGCCGACAATAATGGCACAAAAATATATACAATAAAAACATATATGTGTTTTAAAATTGAGCAATTACAGTAATCGAAAACAGTTTTTGCCGGTCGTGCTCGCTTTCTTTGCCTTTTCAGATGCTAAGCTGAGTTTTGACATCTTTAAATACTGCTGACTCGGATGCTCTCAAACTCTAGAGAACAAAATGCGTGGATAACTTCCTTTCGGCGATAGAACACTTCAGTTTGAATTTGAAAAGGCCAGTCGTGTTCTCCGCCTTGAAAAGATCAATCTTTACGTCATTGCGGATTAGAATGATCAAAAGGGCCAACGTGGAGAGGTTTTCATGAAATGAATTCACCAAATATGGCAGTTCATAAATTAAAATTTAACAGAATTTAGTAACATTAATTCACAGCGAAAACTAAATCAAATACAAAATTCAGTACATACACATGAAGAGGATGTATAGTTGTCCCATAGAAAACGCCTTTCATTGTTGCCATTCTAATGAAAATCTATTTAATTTATAGTAAATATAGCAGTGTTCACACATCTCCGAATTTGTTATTTCTTGAAAATATGTTCTAAAATATTGATTTTAACGAGGTCGAATGAAATATAAATCATCAACAGCCGACAATCTTAATGAAGACGTTTGTTTTCCATTTATGAATAATTTTCTTATTATTTGGCTACATTTTATTCTTCTTTTAAACGCGAATTGCGGAACCATTCAATGACGCGAATTTCTCTCCATGCAGCTTCCGAAAGGACAATTCGTTTAGCAACAAGCGGAGGATGTCCATTTCTTTTGTGGGCAATTTTCTTTAATATAGCATTATATGAAAGATAATTGTAATATCTCTGCTTTTATCTGTTGAATATTACTCCGAAATTAAGCTTTTGAGTAAGCCTTTTTTATATATTGTAAAATTAATTTGTAAATCACTAAGAGCAGAAACAAGACCAGGGGTGGGAACGAAAATGCCCAGCTCATTTCACAGCAAATCCGCGCGACAGCCACCGCTATAGAAACGTTTTAATGATTGGAAAAGGTGAGTCTGACATTTACTGAGACAACAGGACTGAAGGTAGTTTTTCAGCTTCTGCTACTTTTGTTTTGATCACTATGACGCAGCTCGTCAATAAAGCAGATGTTGAGCGGGATTAGGAAGATGTCGATGCTTTTCCTGGTACAAAATAATTTTGCAAGGTGTTTCGCTAATGTTAACAACACAAGAAAATTCACATTAGCAGAAACTTCAACCAATACAAGTTGATAACTCATATACTAAGAAATTAACTTCATCGGCCGGCAAAATAGATATACAGAGGCCTATATATTAAATGAATTATGAGTATTCTTAATCTGAATAAAGTCAATCTGAGTCCCACATTTGCGTATTGAGTATCACGAATAGCTGAAAATATATTCTATTTTAAGATTTGTATGTTTTTTTAGTAAGATCAGTAATACCTACACTGTATTAAGACTACTGCTCTAATAGAACAAAAACTTTCGACGTAGAAACTAAAACGATAGTGTTTACACATTTAAAACTCGGACTGAATTGTAAGACGGAAGAAATAGAACTTGAAAAATATGAGGGTGTCGGTAGGGTTCTAGTAAATTGTACAGAGCGGCATACATTACTGGCGCATTGTGCATTTGTTGATTAATAATTATGACATACATTGGCAGAAAACAAGTAATAAATTTCATCCTATAAGTGGGTTAAAGAACAAAAATTAAGGAAGAGATAGCATTCAAAAGCTTACTAAAAACTAGTTTGATGTCAGCCGATAAAACATGGCCTGGTTCAACTTTCGCAATCTAAATGATAATTAACTATGGTTTCTTTCAGAGAGAAAATCCTTGATTACAAAATCATATCATTAAAAGCTTATTTCAACTTGTCAAAACACTTATCGCGTCAAAATGGGATTGATGTTTAAAATGTGCAGCAACATCAGCGAAATTGTAGCATTATCAAGTTTTTGTAGTTTCTTTGTGAACCAAGGTAGCTGGAAATATCTTGCATTTGTTTCTTTGGAAAAATTATTTTGATAACAAGAAAATTATACAGAGTAAAGCTGAAGCCGGATTACTTTTGCCCGTAAAATAATAAAGCTATGGCAGGTGTCACCACTAACAAATCGATTAAAGTTTCGATTTGGAGCGGAATGGCTATCCTAACAAAAAGGGCGTAATTCCGAGCTCGTTTCATTCTCTGTGGGGCGGAGTTTAAAGTATGTACAGGAAATAAACTGGGCTGTGTTCACTTTTGCTTTTTTATTATAAGCCAGATCTGATTAAAAGTTATAGTACAGAGTTGCTTAACTGTATTAACCTTTTTGCAGGTAAAAAACAAAGCCAAAGTGACTTCCGTTCTTGCTTGTCGCCTCTGGGACGCAAATAACAAACTTGAGAATATACTTAATGCGATAATATGCCAGCCCACAGCATCACGTTCAGATCCTTCTGAAAGGAAATGTCACTCGCTTGTGAAAGATGGGCGATGGCCTAAACGATTTTAACGGTTAAAAACAGTTTGCTACTACAACTCAGAAGAAAGGGAACATACAGCACTTCAAGAAACAACAAATCCATTTGCAAAAATTCGCTTTCCTCAGAATGTCCAATAACTCTTCAATACTAAGTGGGAGCGAGTTCGAGAAGAGACAGCTGTTGGCTTCATACTTGAAAGTTGAGTTTATTTGTGGGATTTCTTTGGTGATACTGAGTCCAATAACGGTTCTTTCAAATTCGCTGCTTCTATCTGCGATATGGAGAGATCCAATCCGTTGCTTTCGCACCCCGACGACCTATTTCATAATTGGTCTTGCAGTTGCAGATTTAGTGACTGGACTTGTAGTCGAGCCTTCTTTTGCTTTGTACTTCTTTTGCAAGTATTATCGACTGGGGAACGGTTCAGTTCAAAACATAGTCACGACGCTAAATGACGTAGCTGGGGGAATATCAACAGTAGTTATTTCAACCTCGTTCCTACTTGTTCTTGGTCTTTCACTATCGCAGTACGTCGCTGTTAAATTTCCAGTCAAGTTTAAAACAGTTGTGTCAAAAAGAAACATTATAATATATGTAACGCTAAGTTGGTTGTATTTCATCGTGTTTAGTCTGCTCAAATATACTGGCATCTCGCAGAACATGTACTTCAAGATAGACGTGACCCTACACCCAACCCTCATATCAATAGTTTTACTGGTTGTGAATGTGTTGATGTACAGAGCTTTCAAGAAACATGTCCATAAGCGTGAAAACTCTTTACAGTATAAGGCAAGAGAAAGCAGCACGGATAACGAAGAACAAACCACGTTTGGAAGTACTAAAAGCGAAGCTATACAACTTAAAAGCAAAAACAAGCATGGTGAACAGAAGGGTAAATATCAGCGCCAGAGGCGAATCGAGCGACAATTTACATTGGTGGTTTTACATCTAGCAACAATTCTGCTGGTGTCGTCATTTTTTCACGCAGTTGTGTTTTACGTATTTCTCTACAAAAACCCGAAATCATTCGAGGAAGAAGTATATGTAAGCATAGCACTAAGGATAAGCGACTTGATGCTGTTCATTAAAGTCGCAGTAGATGCGTTTGTTTACGCGTGGCGGCTTTCGACCTACAGAAAAGCTATTGTGATGACGCTGATATGCGCTCGCTCCACTCCACAAACAACTTCAATTGTGTAACAACACTGCTCTGCACTCGTTCCATTCCAGATGCAAACAGCTTCAAGTTTGTAGTTACACTTCGAGGCGAAGAAACATTGCAGCCAATCGGAAGACTGAATGTATAACTGATGTAGCAAAAATCCTTGAAATCATTCTGTGAATTACATTTTATTGCTTTTTTTGTTATTTTTCATTTTGCAAAAACTGTATATTTCATAGAAATTCATAGTTAGCTAGAGTTCTTCTACTGTAACCAAGCTTACAGTGACTCAATATCCCCGTAAGTATTTCATATTTGTAGTGATAGTATTTTCCACAATTGGAAATATTTGAAGATGAGTATATCTGATCCAGGTTCTATAAGAATTTCTTTACGAAGCCAATATGAGGATGCATATATTTACGATACAATTCTCCACAGTAAGAAACATTTGAAGATCTATATATCTGACCAAGGTTCCAATACTTTCTTCACGAAACAATCTGAGGATGTTCCATTTACAACTGCACAGTACGAAATACTTGAAGATCTGTATATATCTTACCAAGGTTCCAATAATTTCTTCACGAACCAATCCGAGAATGTATCTACTTACGGAAAAGGTATCAGACCAAAATTTTGACAAAATAGAAACTTCAATAGAATAAGTGAAACAGAAAATTATTCGCGATGTGCCAATGAGATCTACAAGCGAACCAAACAGTAGATTGCAAAACGAATCCTTACAATACGAAAGGAAGAAAAACAACCTGTACCATAAAACCACACCCCAGTCATCTGGCAGTGATATTCACACATTTGTACGCTTTATTTAGCGCTTGAACGTGATTCTCTGCTAAAGAACATACCTTGAGTATTGTTCTGCATGTTCTATAACATTCTTATTAGCTACAATAATAGGTATAACTGATCTAGAAGTTGCAGGGTGGCTGGGTACTTGCTGAAATTGACAGCTTGGATGAGAGTTTTTCGGAATGAGAAGAAATCGATCATTTTAATGATCCGAAAAACGAGCTCCAATTAGCAAATAATTTGTTTTATGTCGTGCGTTCACTTAACATATCTGAAATGTGTAGTCTATTTTTCCTTCTAAACCTGTGTCCTTCTTGGATGTCTCGGTTTTCTTTGATAAAAATATCGTGTATATTTCTCCTTATCAAAGTATCTAAGTGGCATACTCTTTGATACACCGACAGTTTCCAAAGGGCAGATTGTGTAGAACATTTTAAATCATTTACCATAGCCTGTTTATTGACTACATTCTAAGAGAAATTAATTAAGGCTTGGCCAATGTACTACTGACCTATTAGGAAGCCAATAAAAAAGTTCTTTAACTTGTTGTTTAAATGCACATTCAGTCAAATACTTGAGGTTTGATTTAAGGTGATCGCATTTATTGGCTATGACCGAACCATGAGTTTGTGGAACTGTAACATCAAATTGTTGTACTAGAACAAACGCAGAAATTCTCCAAACGATCTGCCTCTGTTTAATTGTGCATCTACTTACACAAACAGAACGTCGCAGTCGCCACTTGTGACTGTATTTCTGTAAAGAACCTGACAGTTGTTGTTTTCAAGCCTAAATGGCTTTAATAATATATATACATTGTGTGCCCAAGTTCACGAGCTGCTATAATGCCATTATGGTGGCAACCAGGAGGGCACATTGTATACATCTTGTGTATATATATATATATATATTTATATACAGCCTGATTGTCTTAATTTATTCGTAAGACGTAGGCTAATTCTGAGCACAGCAACACGAGTGTATCCAACTATTACTAGGGAAACTCTCAATAAATACTTTCTTAAGACTTGGTAGGTAAGAGGGCGAAACGTATAGTAAAATCAGCTATAACGAACCAAGGATTGACAGAAAGATCTTCCGTGTCGTAAAGTGGCATGAAATCTTTCTTCCAATCCTGATACGGCGCTGAAAATTCATTTGCCAACACTTGGTTGCTTTTATTAATCCATTTATTAGGGTCGTTGTTCGTTGTTATTAGGTCCTATGTTATAAATTGTATAAAAGTGATGTTATATAATTTTTAATGCAACAATGTTGTGCGAAAGATCGTCTTTCTGTGCAACGACACCTAAAGCTTCTCGTTCCGTTCTATATGTAAACTCATATGTCGAGGTTATATATTAATTGATAACACATACTCTAAAATATGATCTATTAAAATCACTTATCGATGGATTTTGTGTGAAAACGTCTTTAAAATTCAAATATGCTGCAAGATGAATATTTCTTCTTTGTAGTGTTCAATATTTGGTCGAAGATCATATATAATTCCCCATATACCGCTTGATTTGCGAATGTCAAGCAACTCAGGTTGTTACAAAGTTACATTGCGGTTCTAAACATGTAAACAACAGTCGTTATTCCCCAAAATAGTAATCAACTGTGATGAAAGAAAAATATATTTATTAAGCATTTAAAAATTGGCTTACAGCTATTTTTCGTTTATTGAAAAAGATTTAAATTCTGTTCATTCGCTATTTAAACATAAAGAATAAGATTAATTCTCAAATGTCCCTATAGAATAACCCTTGGATTCAATCTTCTGTGGCCTAGCGACAATTCAGTCGTCTAATTCCTGATTAATAAATCACTTTCAGCAAACATCGAGTGACAACATGAGATATCAGAGGGTTTTTGGAGAATCTTTTGGTTTTTTTCAAATATATATACATATTTATCATTTATCATAGTTTTAGTATTATATTCATTATATATCATATTGAGCACTCTTAAAAATGAAAGATCGAGCGAACTCCTCTCGGCCTGCTTATATATACAAACATATATATACCGTCAAGGACGAAGTCTCTGCACAACTGTTAATAAGAATATACTGTATGTAGAATCAAACTTAACGAGGATCCACTTCAAATGGCCCCCTATTTACCAAAATACCACGAATAATACATTATATATAATATATACTAAAAACTATGACTCGAATTTGTTGTTGTCCTTTTTGTTATTAACTGCACTAAATAGAATATAAATTATTCATTCTAAGGCTATACCATAAACTTGTAAAAGAACATTTATTTACAAAAAAACATATTGTAAAAACATCTCAAATTCTTGATTAAGCTTCAAAATGTTCCATAAATATAGTTCAGTTGTGCTTTATAATTTATATTATTCATAAAACGGAAAAGCTGTTTTCGGCACTTCAATAATCTCAAAATTCATATTCATGACATACATATCATAGCGATAAACGAAATCAAAACGTTTCGACTCATTTATGGTTAAACATAATTTTTAATCTTTTATGGTTACTTAGTAAATGTTACTCTCACGATAAAAAAGATGATAAGTCAAAGATTGGTATAATTAATGCCTTATTTTGTGTTTTATAAATAACATCATTCATATCATAAAGCGGAAAAGCTGTTTTCGGCATTTCAAAAATTTACATTTCATAACCTTTTCAATAACGTGCACAGCAAAATAAGAAATTAAAATGTTTCGGGTTTTTTTGAGCGTTTATTGAACATCGGTGTTTTACACAATCATCTATAGTTTCGTCTAATTGAAAATTACAACGTTGAAAAACGTTCCGCGGAAGTTCCAGTAGCCATCAAAGAATGGTTTATGTTTTTTAAATGACCTTTGAGCAAATAATCACTGATTCATAATTTATGACTGCGAAAGCTATTTTCATTTTTGACCTGAAACCAACGGACAAACAAATCGTCATGGTTATATGTGCCCTTTAATACATAATGAATCGGTTGCTCTGTTGATAAACTGGTGATGAGTGATAAAAATTTAGAGTGTAAATCCCATTCAAAGTAAAGATACGTTAGTTTACCGATTCAGTTTATACCTGCTTGTACAATTACGTGAAGTATTGATGCCCAAATTGAGAAATATGATTTATACAAACGATTTGTAGCTAAATGGGTAAATCTTTGCAGCTAGGGGTAAATCTCCTTTCACTTCTGCTTTGTGGAAGGTAAGGGTCTTAACCGGACAACTGTATGTGGTTCACAATTATTTCTGTTTGACTCGTTAAGTCGCGCAGTCAAGATAACATACCACAGACGGTAGGTCAGGTTTTTAACCAGACCGCTGCAAGATTTCTGTTTGACACGTTAAGTCGCGCAGTCAAAATAACATACCACAGACGGTAGGTCAGGTTTTTAACCAGACCGCTGCAAGATTTCTGTTTACACGTTAAGTCCTGCAGTCAAAATAACTGACCAAAGGCATAGCACCGGGATTCATACCCTTCTCTTTTCCAGAAGTGTGTGGGTTGTTTGAATTCTACCGACAGAGCATTGACAGACTAAGTCCCTGTCCACAGGCGGTATTTCGTTTAGCGAAAGAAGTTCGCACTAAGTTGAAGTAAGGTCAGGTATTGAACCCGAGAAACCTTAGTATCAGTCAGAGATCATATAGCTTGTTCACTTCAGCATATTTGGTTATGGTCTAAAAGGTAAAGGTAATTTATTTGATTGTAATTTATTTTACATCGATAACGCGGTGAGTGGTCGCTCAAATCTCCAAGGGCTCATTGTATAAAGCGCTCGAAAGTGCGCCCTTTACCCCCTCCTTCAGTCATTGCTCCGTTTTACGGGTATTTAAAGCTCCAGCTACACGGATCAGAGGAAAGTTGAAACAAACGTTGAGATCACGGAGAATAGAACTGGGGACCTCTAGCTCCAAAAGAAGTGCCCTAACCAACTGAGCTACGCCTGCTATCCATGTCCAATGATAGGAATGACAAAATGAAGGTTTTGTTGGTCAAAATTGAAGTAATGGAAGCAAGTATTGGCGCCGATTATACTTTTTCTGAATGAAGTGAATTTCAAATCACCCGAAAGTAGGCCAAACCACGCCTAGTGGAACAAGGCTCTATAACACTCTTAGTAAATAGGTTTCATTTTTTACAAACTATTGACTGGGTTGGAAGGTAGTTAAAGCGTAAAATAAAATCAACCTAGATTTGAATAACAAATTTTCCTCTTGCTTTAAATTTAATTTTTTTTGCTTTATTGAATATTTTAGAGATGTCCGAAACAATGATTCTTCATTATCTAAACCAGTCGCACGTCACTTCATTCTCCCAGGACACTCTTTTCAAGCGATGTAAATCAGTGGTATCATTTAACACAATGGCTCTAATGGATCTCTCAAAAGAAAGGAACAAAAACCTATTTTTGAACTCTGAACTTTGGAATCTTATGGCATTAAGGAAAGATTTTCATTCATCTAATTTCAGTTTATTTGACTGTTACATTTTTTGACCAATGGATGTCTCTTCCATTTCAATCCGCATTAGTAAATTCCTATGTTAACCCCTTCACGTACTGTCTTAGTATTTCCAGATGCTCCGACGAAGGGCTAAGAGTCGAACGTCAGCTTTCTTCCAACCTTACGGCTTATGTTTAAATTAAGGAAAGTACGAATTAATTATTATTGTTAATTCGCTTAATGTAAACATTGATATTGCTGTTGTGTAAATATATACCATTGAAAATATTATTATTAGCATCATTATTAATAATATATATTATGAATATTACTATTACAGCAGCAGTATAGTCATTGGTCGTTATGCTGTAAGTACATTATGTTGGGCATATATATTACATGCGCCCCTTTCCGATGCAGTGGTTATTTTATACCTAACACTAACTAGTACGTTAACAAAATACCTAAACGTCTTGCATTGGTAAACGTATTGTTTATCACACCTGATATTTTGAGTTTGATCCATCCCATTTTGCGTGCACAACTAATCTTGGCTCCAATAATAACAGCACATATTAGAACGGCGCTGCAGACAATCACGGCTCTCTTATACGTAACGAAGTCGGGATCAAACAGGCTGTGAGACCTCTTTAGAGACAGATTTTCGTGCTCCAACTGAGAAGCAAACAAAAAAAGTACAGAAGTTTTTCAAGATAAATGTATCTATTTCTTGTTCATGCAGTGTCTAAACGATCTGTGTTCGTGGAATAGTGCGCTGAACGAACGAGCGACTAAATTGAGTAAATTATTTTAGTTGCTACTGTCACTTTCGTGTCATAAAAATATTGCTACTATCATTGTCATTACCGTCACCGTCGATCGTCATTATCATTGCAGTATTACAGAATCATCGCCATTGTTATCATCATCTTCATCCTCATTATCATAGTCATTGTTATTACCATTGTTATTGTCACAAGTGTCATCATTATCTTCATTTTCTTCGTAACTGTCATTGTGATTGTCGTTATTATTGTCTTCGTGTTTATCGTCATTGTCATTGTCATTGTCATTGTCATTGTCATCGTCATTGCCTTTGCAATTATTATTATCACCGTGGCGTTACCACGGTTTTTATCATTATCACTGCCACTGTCATTTTCTTTATCGTCCATATCATGAAAACCGTTATCTTTATTATTGTATTGTTAATATGCTGATTGTACAAACAATATGTTTCATCAATCCAATCCAATTATCTCGTTATCAATATTCTAAGTTTGTTTGCTAGTTTTTGCTGTTACCTGTATATGATCTGCATGTTTAATTTACCTGTATGGTCTGCGCTTTTGGATTTACCTGCATGGTCTATACGTTTAATTTACCTGCATGGTCTACACGTTTAATTTACCTGCATGGCCTGCACGTTTGATTTACCTGTATGGTCTACACGTTTAATTTACCTGTATGGTCTGCATGTTTAATTTACGTGTATGGTCTACACGTTTAATTTACCTGCATGGCCTGCATTTTTGATTTACCTGTATGGTCTGCACGTTTGATCTACCTATATAGTTTGCACGTTTGATTTACTGTATGGTCTACATGCTTGATTTACCTGTATGGTCTACATGTTTGATTTACCTGTATGGTCTGCACTTTTGGATGGTCTACACGTTTAATTTACCTGCATGGTCTACACGTTTGATTTACCTGCATGGCCTGCACGTTTGATTTACCTGTATAGTTTGCACGTTTGATTTACCTGTATGGTCTACACGTTTAATTTACCTGTATAGTCTGCACGTTCAATTTAATGAGCATCGTTCTAAATATTATATTATTAAGTGTGGAGTTCCACAGGGTTCAATCCTCGGACCTCTATTCTTTTTACTGTATATTAATGACATTTCCAATGTTTCTAATATCCTCGACATTATTTTATTTTCTGATGATACAAATCTATTTTTCTCTCATAAAGATCAAAATTATTTAGTTGAAATAATCAACAGTGAAATGCATAAGTTGAATGAGTGGTTCAAGTGTAACAAGCTCTCCGTAAATGTGAAGAAATCAAGTTTTATGGTATTTCAACCTAGACACAAAGGGGAGACACCTGATTTATCGATTTCGTTGAACTCTACTCGCATTAATCAAGTGAGAGAAGTTGTTTTTCTTGTTGTAGTACTCTATGAGCATGTGACCTGGAAACCGCATATTTCCCATATAGCGAACAAGATTTCAAAAGCCATTGGCATACTCTTCAGGTCCAGCTTTTTCATTTCCAAGTCTTCATTACGTACCCTGTACTACTCACTGGTCTACCCTTATCTTCATTATTGTATAATTGCATGGGGTTCAACATACCCCTCCAACCTTAA
>JANSTR010040118.1:0-13315 GCA_025434805.1 Antipathozoanthus remengesaui | reverse complement strand
CATACTTCGAAATTGAAATCGTATACAAACTTTAGAATCGTTGATTTTCCAAGTAAAAGAATATGGATGCTAAAAATTACACGAACTGAAATTCTTGGTTTGGCAACATTCCCAAAATAAGTTTAAAAATCTAAGAACTTTACTCTCCTACAAATTAAATGGTATCATGCGTTGCTGATTTGCAATTTGTGACGCGCCTTTTCGCTTACTTTTGGCACTTCAGGTGAAATTTTGACGTTCATATACAAAATGGAAAGTTAGTTTCGAGCATGCCTATAAAGAACACAGCAATAAGGAAACTGTGAAAAAATTACGTTTGAAGCTTTGAATATAAAGAAAATAGACGTGACTGTTTAAAGTCGCGCGAAAATAACATTTTGAATTGATCACCAGTAGCGTACGACAGGCCTGATATAAAAGTATTTGATAACTAAAGAAATTCAGTATAAATTCGGGACAGTTGAAACACAAACATGCCAAATACACTTTGTAACCGGATAAACTACGTCGTTCCATTCGCATCTAAACTACAGACCACCTATATTGTTGTGAATTGCATCAATGGCGTGTGCTCCTTCATTGCTATCGCAGGGAATGTGGTCGTGATTTGGGCTGTTCTTCGGAACACATCTCTTCGACGCAATCCGTCATTTATGTTGGTGCTCAACCTTTCAATTTCTGATCTGGGAATCGGTTTGATCTGCCAACCGCTGTTCATCCTCATGAACTGGACTCAAACCACCGATCATTTGGAACTCTCCTGCAAGACCGGTATCACCTCACTGTTCACTGCAACTTGCTTGGCTTCACTCTCGTTTTTCACAATGACAGCAATCAGCTTTGACCGCTTCCTTGCCGTTCATCTCATTCCTAATTATCGTGATGTGGTGACGGCCAAAAGAATAAAAATGGCTATATCCTGGCTGTGGTTGGTAGCGATGCTATTGGTGGTAACGTTTGCACTCAATGTGTCCATCTTCCGTCTTCTGATAATGCTCGTTATCATTGTATGCATCATTTTTACCACTTTCAACTATCTTGCCATCGCCTGTAAACTTCGTACTCAGAGCACACAATTGCAGAGGCACAACAGTGGAGTCGATGGTACAAAACAACATAACTCCTTCAACATCGACCAATACAAGAGGACACTGAAGAACATGCTTTACGTGTACGCTGCATTTGTTATCTGTTATTTACCCCACTTTTGTTTTACAATCATCCGTAAGTCAATTGTTCTCTCGACCACCGTTTTAACTATGAACTTTATTGGAGCAACGTTGATATTTGCCAACAGCGCTATCAATCCCTGTTTGTATTACTGGAGAATCACAGAGATTCGGGAGGCAGTTAAAGAACTTTTACGGATAAACCACCAGGTCACACAAGAGCCGAGTGCACACAGCACACAGTGTAGGCTCTAATTCTGTGTGGCTGTAGAATGGAGAACGGAAATGCCACCAGTCCACTAAGTTACAGTTCAGCAATACCGGCAATGCTACATCTCAAGCATTTTTCTGCTGCCGAGTTTTTTTTTAAACTGAAACTAATCAAAGCTGCGGAACCTCTGGATTTGTTAAAACAGCATTTTCCGATTTAAGACAGGCAAAATGAATGATTGTTTTATGGGGTTACAACTGAAAGTTCAGAATTTGAGAGATCTTTATATTGGTTAATATGTAAAAAAATGTTTAGTACGACATTTAGGGTCGATTTGTTAGTCCAAGTCCAAACTAATATTTAACTTGACCAGTTAGTGACCTTAACTTGTTGCAGAATGTGTTTACATACTGAGTTGCAGATAGCTTCCAGGTGAATTTTTTTAGTGTATGACATATTAATTCAAATAGTTTACACTCACAGCCAAGCAACTTTTTCTGCATACAGTCTAACTATAAATGGTGATAATAAGCTGGCTAGAGCTGAAAAGCCGATTAGAGTTTACGGTTAGGGTTGGTGGTTGAGAAATTTTATAAAAGGAATCATAACTCCACCATTAATCATTTTCTACGTACGGTTTTGGTTTCGTATGACATAAAAGAACTCTAAAAGAACCCTTAACCAATAACAAACGGAACATCAAAGAGACGGCTCGTCATTTTTTAGTGAAGTTCCGGACTTCTTTATGTGGTTCCGAACTTCTTTATGTGAAAAAATGCGGAAAACCAAAATTAGAAACCAAAACTTAGCTTTTTCTGTCCTGTTTATCAAGATCACGGTTTTCAAGATCACGATGCAGTCAGTCATTGCATTCTGCAACTAAGTTCATTGTTTTGTACTATTCTCTACGAAGTTCCCATCCTCTGTGTTTATAGTATAATACAGTTTTCACCATATTCTAGCATACGCACATATTCGGGTACATTAAACCCAAAGAAATGGCTCACCACAGATAACAATTAGAATTGCAACCCATAGTCAGATAATTTCAAGGCACAATACAATTTTGAACTGGCCAGAACATCATCGCTAATATGAATATAAAACTCGGAATGAAAGTTTAACTAAAACAGTCATTTCAAAATGAAACATTGATTGCAAACAAAGAAACATACACTTGACAGCTTCTTCTTGAAAGTCAACTAGGACAGTTTCGAATGATAGGACAGATCGACTAAAAGTTAGAATTGGTATTGTGTTTAAAGAAAAAATATGCAGATCAAAATAGAAGTCTCGTTCTTGATTGGAATTGTAAAAGTATGATTGGTTAGATAGAAAAAGTAGTCAAAGTGATGGAGCAAATGAGAAGTGTTCAATTATTCCATTAGCTGACAAAGTCTGCACAGTACCATTTATGTATAACCAGTATAGTTGGCAGTATATCTCGTGGTAGCAATGCTATCATTCCAAAATATTTGTCTTATACACGCAAAAGAGTAAAAACTAGTACTATTTCAAACTAACTTACCGTAGGTAGGATAATTTTAGCTGTAAGAGGACAGATTATTAAACTGGGCGTGCCAGTTTTTGATCAAGGAAATTGGTCGAGTAAAAATTTACAAGTTGTGAAACTTGTTCCTGTGCATGACACAACAAGGAAAACATGGAAAGGAATCGCGGTGCGAAGCTGACTATGGTTCATCCACACAACCAAATAATATTTTTCAAGGAAAACTTTTCAAGGAAAACTTGTTCGTGTTGAATCAGCTTTTATTGTTATCGTTTACAAGAACAAATAAAATTTGATAATTTGCCACTGAAAACTTGCTCCTTTGGCGTCGCCTTAAAGGTGAAATGCAACCATATACTGTTTTAAACTGAAATAATTGGAAATAACGTAGTGAAAAGGTTCCCGAAAGATTTTTTCGAAATTCTTTATACTTTTGAAGAAAAGCGGATTTTTTGGGGAGAAAATCTCCGGTATTGCCTCGGGTATCTTCGCGGTCGTTTCGTTTTTCATCGGCTGATTCGGGTTTGTGACGTCATAAATGGCGGGATTGCCCAGCGCGGCAGAATTTGAATTAACAACATGGATTCAACAAAGTGTACTATTTGTTTTGTTTTTTAAATATGGTTAATTGTTGTGCAAATGGATGCAACAATTCGTCGGAGTCAAAGGTTAGCTTTTTCGCCTTTCCCAGGGACCGAAAATTGAAGAAGGCATGGGAAAACCAACTTAAACGAGCGGGTTATAAACCGGGGAATAGTGCACGTGTATGCTCCGTTCATTTCGAGCTGAATTGTTTCACGGACAACCTGGTGCTCCTTTCAAAATTGAATCGTCCCGATTTATTTCCCAGAAGACTGCATCTCAGGCCAGATGCCGTTCCAACTTTGTTTGATTACAAAGACGATCGACACAAGCCACTAAAACGGCCCGTTCATAGCAATGAACGAGAAGCCATTTATCGTGCGGGAGAAATGACCAGAGGCAGAGAGATGTGCCCAAATGGGCGAGCCGCCTATGCCAAACGACGTAGGAAAGAGGTAAATCACTCGATTTCAGAGTCAATGGAATTTATTGTTTTGGTGTTCTGATAACTAAAACTTTACTTTCTGTTGTCACGTTAACAATGTTGTTCCAAATTCGTTCCTTACGCAGGTTGTCGAACAGCTTATTCTGGCAACTAAAACAGAAAAGTTCGAAGCAGTGGCCAGTGTCAGTGACGAAACAACGAGCGACAAAGTTCTTCCGAGAGCCCGAGGAATTGTGTGCACTTTCATCAAGAAAGGAGTTTTGGCTGAGAAATCAAGGTCAATTTCAGTCGCTACCCAAACCATGGCGGTAATTATATAAGGCTAATTTTGACCATTATTTACATTAATGCAGTCCGTGCGATGACATTCATGACATAGTCTAAACGCTTAAAAAAACCAGTTTTTTTATCAATATTTATTTAATTCAATTTTTTGCCGCTAGTATAATTATTGAAAAACATATTCCAGGTATCTTGCTAATCTTAATCACTCTTCGCGATTAAGTACTCGTTTTTTACTTGCATCCGGAACAGAAACTTACAAAAGGTCACGCAAACAATTTGCCAAGATGCATACTTTGTTTTTGAGATTATAATCCAGTCTATGGCTATGCGTTATTTTAAAAACAATTTACGTCTTTTTAAGATTGAAAAGAAGAATTCATCTACCAGTTGCATCCGAGTAACAACACGGGTAAAATGTGTCCAAACTGAGGCTGCATTCGACTTCAAGATGGAGTCCCTCAATACAAACGGTAAGTAATACCTAGTAACCTCAAAATTCATCTTGTGGTCAAACGGACTAAAGTCTAAACATAAAATTATTTACATGTATGTTTTTCTTTTTAAAAATTCAAGGTAAGATATGTATGGGGAATCGGCAATTTAACTTTCAAAGCTTTTACATTTAATATTTATTGATGCAAGTTTGAGTTTGTTTCTGTTATTCAGTTATCAAAGATCCTCAGCTGGAAACTGAACACCCAAACTTGACTGCATCCTGCACTGCTACTTGCAAAGTGAAACCAATCAATGAGGTAGAAATGAATAACTCTAACATCACAGACCGGTTACAAGACTTCAGAGAATCTCATGTGGACAATGAAAGTAGTGATGATGAAAATGAAAGTGAAAGCGATGATGAATGGTTTGTTCCCTTTTCTTCTTGTTTCACTTATTTATTTATTCTAATTTAATGGCTACCAATATATTGTACTGTTTTTAATAATTTTATCAGGTCAATACGGTAGTCTCCGAGCAGCAAACCCCGAGTTCATGGTATTCTAGAAATGTGGAAAAAGTAGCATAAATAGGAAAATGACAGAGCTTACAGAGTTTACAGGTTTACTGCTACTCTTTTTTGGCTAAAAGAATTCAATTTAACTTTTATATAGGCTTCCTGATGATAAGGAATGGGAGGAAATGGAGGAACCCCTTAGCGAGACCCAACAGGACAGGCCATTTGGCAGAAAATTCATTGTCTTCGAAAGTGAGCTTCTAAAGTTGTTCAAAAAATGTCCCACCTGCTGCAAGCCCTGTATACCTTCAGTGAAATATATACTTGGGACTATGGTTGCAATAACATGTGAATGTGGTGATGGTCATCGAGAAGTCTGGAAAAGTCAACCTTGCAGTGGAGCGATGCCCTGGGGAAATCTTTTATGTGCTGCAGGGATTCTTCTGACTGGCAGCAACCCAGCAAGAGCAATTAACTTTTTTAACCACATTGGGATAGCTTCAATCTCACTGCGAACGTACAATTTAATGCAGAGGCTTTATCTCATTCCATCTGTAATCACTGTGTGGAATAAACACCGACAAGCTCTATTCCAGGAACTTAAAGATAAAGACCTTGTGCTTGGTGGTGATGCAAGGTGCGATTCACCCGGTCACTCAGCCAAATATGGTGCCTACCACCTGGTTGAACTAACATCTCGCAAAGTTGTGTGTATGGAACTAGTGCAGGTTTGTACAGATTCATTGGTAGAGAACTTTGAATATGTAGAGTCTAATAAAATATATTATAGGGTATGCATGGCATCTGTCCTGGAAGTGGATAGGGGGGGGGGCACTGGGAAATAGGATCAGGGCAGTTGGGAGTGGTCAGCACTTTTCCCAACTTAAAAATAACCAAAAACAAATTCACTGTTTGATTTTCAGAGCAATGAAGTAAAAAACTCATATGCTATGGAACTTGAAGGATTGAAAAGATGCTTGGCTGTGTTAAAAGAGAACAAGCTGAACTACATAAAGTTGATAACCGACAGGCATTCTGGTGTGAAGAAGTTCATGCGAGAAGAAGAAAAAAAACCTCATGAATTTGACTGTTGGCATTTGTCTGGGAGTAAGTACCTAAATGTACAAAACGTCCTATGGGCTCAGTATTACTGATGCCAAAAACTGACAATAATGTACTAAGAAGTTACTGCTTTTGCTATTTAAATTTCACCATTGCAATTATTAGAAGACCATTTCCTCTCTACCTCTACTATTTTCACAATTCTAAACAGAACCATATGAACACTGACACTTTTCAATTATATTGGTGCACTGATTACATACAAAAATGGCTACTTTTCACAGAAAGTAAATATTCTTTTAATATAAAACACTAACTTATTTTACTGTTACTTACTAAGATGTAAAGAAAAAAATAGACACAGTTGCAAAGAAGAAAACATGTGCAATCCTGAAAGACTGGAGACAAAGCATTTCCAACCACCTGTATTGGTGTGCAGCTAGTGCTGGCGGCGATGGTGAATTGATAAAGGCAAAATGGCTTTCCCTCCTGAATCATATCACAAACATCCACAATGGTCATGGAGAAAAATTCCCAAGCTGTGAACATGCCCCCATGGAGGACGATGATCGAGCCTGGATTCAACGAGGTTTTTCCCCATGCCTTTTTATTGTCCTAATGAAGTTTATACAGATTGCTGCATAATCATTCATATCTTTCAACATTAACTTAATACAAAGGAGATAGAGAAAAACTTACAAAACTTATTTTACTCTTTAAAGGATCTAAAGCCTTCAAAGAACTGCACAAGGTTGTAACAAGGCCCCTCCTTCTGAAAGATATAATGCAGTTGTCTTGCATGGAACAAACATCATTGGTGGAGGTTTTACACAAGATAGACATTTACTTCGCACCGAAACACACCCATTTTTTTTACCTTCCAATGAAAGCAAGGTGAGATACTCAGACTGCAGTAATGATAGAACTTTTATGAACCACTATCAGCAGCTATTATTCATGAACTCTCGCCAAGGTAAGTACATACTAGCCTTTTCAAGTTTCCTCAACAAATGTACAATTAAACAAACCTATTGAGTAACAAATATGCAATTGGAATATGTAACTTTCAGCTTTTTAGAACTTTGTTTTGAATGTTAGTGCCCATCCACACACAGAAATTATCTTTATACTGTAATATTTACAGTATAACAGAAATCTTTTACACAAATTTTTGAAAAAACTGTTTTTCTTATACAACTGCATGTTTACAATTGATACAGGCTTATGATTGCTGCTCTCCACTTCAATGAAAACAGTAATAAGCCACAACGAGTAATACTGGATGGTGAAAGAGCAAATGAACAACAGTGGCAACTTACCTATCCAAAGTACAAGAAAGGCGAAGCAGTCGCAAAGCCAGTGAAAGATACCCCAACATTTGGTATAAATGTTTGCTGTTTTCCAGTGAACCCCTAACCCATTTGTACTATGCACTCGGATTGATTTTGCACATGACCACATTTTTTAACTTAATAATTAGAGTTTCGAAAAAATAATATGTAAGCTTCCCCCAAATCATACTTTCCCAAGAGCAAACATGGAAACAATGTTTGGGATGTTGATCATAAATAGTTAATTCATGAACATGCCAGTAACTTAGAAAGTTATTAGTTTTTTATTTAAACTTGTCAAAAACAACAAGCCACTGATCAGAGAACACGTCTCAGTTGGTGTTAACAACAATGAAAATGTCTACATTTTCAGGTTACGTCAGGCAACTGTTGGATGAATTGATTGAAAGGAGGGAGCGCCTATCAACATATAAAGCAGCAATTGCTGATGTTGAAGAACTAGTGAGAAGTGCCCCAAAACCCCTCACAGCCCAGTTTAAAAAAGTCAACAAGAAAGATGTGATTTCAAAAATGCAGTCCAGATTTAACTAAAGCTAACCATCCTGTAGCTATAGTGTGAGTGTGAAACCTCCAGTCAGAAATAACAACTTCAAAGGAAATATATGTGATAAAAGGCATACCCTCACAAAATTAGGTTCAGTCTGTTACATACAGTAAATTTCAAATTGTAATTTTGTTTCATTTTCATCCATGTACATAGCATAGGGTTGAATGGAAAAAGACATGCCACTTATATTAGCTGCTTATAAGTCTGTTTAATTAAAAACTTCACTGCAAAAAGGTTTGTAGTTTTTCAAATTTTTGTTTCTGGAATGAAAAGTCTTGGTACGAATAGTCTCCAGTACAAAACATCCGGATACCCTTCATATTAATGTCATGGCTTAGCTAACTTTTGAAATATTTTTTTACTCATGAATACTAAGAGTATGTCAGTGGATGTATTTCGGGATGAAAGGGTTAAGAAATATGGCAATAGAAACAGAGGTCAGAATATTGTGGCAATAAAAGTGTGAGTTGTGTTAGTACAAACACAGATATTTTTTAATTAAAATTCTTTTCAATGCAAGGTCAAACTCGCAAAAACACTGAACAACACTCAGTAGGCATATTCAAATCCTCGATACACTCCCTCTTCTGAAGGAAACTGGTCCCTTATTTTCCACACTGCACATGTAGGAAGGGGAATTCGCAATTTTCGACCCACTCTCTTGTGAATCCAATATGTCCACTGTCTATACGAAACATATCTGTAGGTGCTAAACAAACAAACAGCAAAACACTTCTTTAGAAAAAGGGAAAATGGCACATTCCACTACTTTGTTAGTTTTTATAGATGGATATTGCACAAACAGATTTAAGGCTTAATCAATATTTACAAGCTCAATGAATTTTAGTAGCTCTAATAAATGGAATTTCACTGCATGATGCAAATTACTCGTTCATTTTTAAATTTTAAAATTCTGAAGAGAAAAAAAATGCACCATCTAGAACAAGAAATATTGTTAGCTGACTGATCTGTTTGTGATGTCACGAAGACTGAAATATACATAAAACAAGACATGTTTTGAATTTTCTCGCAGTCATGCTGTAAACAATTTGCAAAGAAAGCTATACATGTACAAAAAGAAAAAATAACATACTCGTTCAGTGGCTGGTCGTCAATTGGGCCTTCTTGCTGCAAGTAACAGTTAAAAGCAGTTTCAATCACCGCCTTATTTGTACAAACTGCAAGAAAGTCTTCGCTTTCTGTGATGCATTGAATCGAAGCGCCCATTTTGGCCACAACTTTGTTTATTTCTTGACAACAAACGCTTTCCCTACCGGTTGTCATCGGCCTACACAGACCACACACACACCTGAAACACGGAAACACAATCTTAAAAAAAACACATAGCTGTTTTACCAGCAGTTCAAACAGAAATAAGCATTCTAACTAACGAATTAACCTCGCCTGACGCTTGTCGAGTTCACGCTCGAGGGAGAAAAAAACGGGGGGGGGGATACTTCCTTTGTAAGATGTCAGGGGAGTTCGTCGGAAAACCTAAATAAATACCCTAAAAATACCTGGCCCTTTAATTTTGCTACTTAAAATATACCGTTCTGGTTTACAATTCCCTAAAAAATACACGAGGGTGCATCGTGCACGTGTTTTTACCGCAGAAGAAGACAATTGCTGCCGCTTAGCGGTTTTGAAATCACTTTGAGCTGCATGACTACTGTTCGGAAAATTGAGATCGGATCCTAATTAGCGCCAGGATTACCCCTAAGAAATACCCGATATTCTAAAAACTCAGAAATTGCCCGAGAAAAACCCCTCAAAAATACTGGATTGCCAATTTCAACTCCTAAAAAATACGACGAGCTTCCCCGACACCAGGTACATTGCCCCCCGGACGTTAAAAAGGCGCTGCGCTAACCACTTTGATAAAACAAAACATTTATCTGTGTACCAAAATATAGTTAATAAAATGGAAATAGTTAAAAACTGCAGCTTTAAAAACCAACTATGTACCACGAACTACTCACCAATCAGTATTTCCAATTCTTTCACGGTTCGGTTCTGCATCTACATTCTCTCCTTCGCTTTCGCTACTTGAAGTTGAACTCCCTTCGCTTTGTTGTTCAGGGTCAGGGAGATGAGCTCGTGTATCACCAGAATTCCTTCTCGGTTCGAACTGGTACGGCCTGACCTGCCTCCAGGCACCATAATCAATATCTTCAATATCAGGAATTTCAAATCTAAATCCACCGGAAGCCATTTCAAAAACTATAAAAATTCTCCAAGTTTTTCAACAAGATGGCGCGTTGCACTTCCGA
This sequence comes from Antipathozoanthus remengesaui, assembly GCA_025434805.1. NCBI lineage: Eukaryota > Metazoa > Cnidaria > Anthozoa > Zoantharia > Parazoanthidae > Antipathozoanthus > Antipathozoanthus remengesaui. Next base: position 2,930 of record JANSTR010040118.1, on the reverse strand, counting down.
CTGCTTGGTCAGCTCGCGAAATTTCCCATGGCCAATTGTGACGTCGCACATCAAAATTCAGTCATCCGAAACAATATTGCACCAGCTTCGGAAAACTTCGGAGTGCAGGATTTTACCTCCATATTTCTTAACGACAATTTGAAATATCACTCTCAAAGTTTGTAGAATTAATATTTAGTTCATTTCTGACAACTTAATCCATAAAAATTATCTTGTTGCATTTCACCTTTAAACTCTACAACCTTTCTAAAGAACTCAAAAGCCTCAAATAACGCAAAGATGTCGACTTATGCACTAAAAAATATGGTATTTGTGTCATGTCAAATTATTATACCTTGCATCATCTTTGAAGGTGTAGGGGCAAGGAATGGCTTCCTCTCTCTCTCTGATGCTCGGTGGTATTCCGCACGTTGAAGCAATCGAAGAATCCATCAACCGTTTCGCAAAGATTTGATGCTGATCCTGCTCAGCTACATCCGAGTACCAAGTGATTTCAGAATTGCAGCGACAGAGGAGCTCAACACTTGTGAAGCAAAATTCGCCCTCATGATGGAATACGAACTGAAGTTGATGTGTTCGTGCCACTGCTACAGAGCGAATAAGAGCTGGCGATCGATGTTTTTACAGAAGTGTGCGAAGCTTATTTCAGTGATGAAATTGGAGTGCGACGTTCTTGCGACGCAGTAGAGGCCGTCTTGTACGACAATGGAATAGCTTCCTGATCAAAACTTGATCCACGTGCGTTTTGTTCCTCGGCAATGGCCGCTAACATAACAGGAGAAATGTAGTACAGGAACCATTCTTGTGACATGGAAACTTGCTCGTACAAGCTCGGTGTCATAGAATGAAAGATTGAGTCATATGAAAAGCGAAGGAACGTACAAACCTGGATGCTAATTAAAAGAAAGTAATTTCGTCCTAATGAACCTTTCCCTTGTGGACATGTTGAAATTGGGAAATCAACGGATCAAAGCACGGTTATACACCTTTGATTTGCAAGCATTAACTTCGGGCTAAATTCCAACTACAATAAACTGATTTATTGAGGAAAGTAAACCAAGTGACACAGACTGATTTCACACGGCATACAGAGCTGTAGCAGAGTACCCACGATTTTTTGGGTTAAAGTGGGTGATCAATAGATATCTGGAAAAGGCATTACCAGATATTCACACTATAGGACATACTGTAGAACAGCGTACACGCAAAGTGGTGCAAATGTATCTCCTGGTAAGAAATTTTGCATTGCAAGTTGAACGAAGGGTAAGTAGACGAAGTGCAAAATGCGTTTGCAAGTGTTTGAAGTACAAGAACGGTCAGATCAAAGAGGAGGGAGAGGAGAAATATCTAACCGTTGAAGAATTCATATAAATGAGTGAAAATGGGCTTCCGAAGCACATACACTACAACAACGAATTATGTATCACTGGAGGAAGCATATCTGAGAAAGTAGAGTGCCTTACACATTTTCCTACAAAAAATCCGTGAAGCTTCTGTTGGTTGATACCCAGGGTTGTGGCTATACGAGAAATGCGACCCCGAAATTGCATCAGCCGAGCTATTCAGCCGTGATGCACATGGATGGGTAAAGGAATCTTATATTGTCCTGGAAACATGTCAGAACAAGCCACTTCAAAGTTTCTTTCAAGTCACAAATGTTATGTTTTGTGAAATGGCAGGAACTTATGAAACCTTGACTTGACAGAAAATGAAGTAACCGGCTTTATCATACTTTTTAAACTTGTATGGACACATACATGTCCATGTATGTTCAGTTTACGTTGCGTTATTCTTTAGTATTCATGATAGGTATCTCAATTCTCAAAACAATTCTCAAATATAACTAATACAGGCAGTACATTTGAGAATGAGAATTTGGGAGTTGATCAAGCAGAAGACACTGTTGAAAATCAATAGCAAAATTATGCAAACACTTTAATATCTAAAAGCTCCGGAATTTGAAAGGGAAACACTTTAATACGACATTTGTTGTGTTCGGGGCTTAGAGAATAAATTTGCTTTGTGGCAGTGACACCAAAATTACCTGGTTATTCTAGTTTAAAACATTTATAAATATAATTTGTCAATTTACAAAATTAACATTTATTCACGATCAATACTTTAATGATTTTATGCACACTTCACATTATTTTGACCAGGTCAGTCAAATGTCAAATGCATGGGCAGTTTTAATTTCGTTTATTTATAGAGAATCTGATGGGAAGTGGATATTGAATAAAGCTATGCACTTCCCATCGGACCATCAGATAACCATACCCACCTTGTGGTTATGATTATGATATGAACCTAAATGGCTCACAAATTGAGATTAGCGATTCTATTAAATCTTAGGGGTCACTCTAGATAGCAAACTTTCCTTCAGAAAGCATATTGCCGAACAGCTCAAGAAGGCTTACTCTAAAACATCTGCGTTAAGAAGGATTCATCGCTTTATACCAGTAGATGTAATGATTAGACTGTATAAGAGTTTTATTCTTCCGCATCTTCAATACTGTAGTCCGCTTTTTGTTGGCATAGGAAAAGTTCAGTGTAACCGCATACAAAACGCCAATTGTTATATTTTAAGAACTTTGTTAGGTAAAGCCAAGACTGTGCCTTATGAAGATTTACTAAAGTCTGCTGATATGTCAAGCCTAAGGGATAGAAGGATTCGCCAGTCACTTATTTTATTATACAATTGCCTCTACGGTAATGGACCGCAATACATTCGGGACTTCTGTAACTATAGAAGATCTAACTACAGCTTTGGAGGTGATGGATTCAACCTCACGTTACCTAAATTTAATCTACAGTGGAAAAAAAAGTTCTTTACATATGTCATCAGTCAATCCTGGAATAAACAGATAATGTAGTTTAATGGATAAATTACAGTGCTGTAGGAATATCCCAATAAATTCCTTCTGAGCGAA
>JANSTR010040007.1:0-13321 GCA_025434805.1 Antipathozoanthus remengesaui | reverse complement strand
ATCGGACAGTGTTGCTGCCTGATTCATAATGGTAATAGGACTAAGTGGAGTCCAACTCGGTCTGTAACACGAGTGATTAACAAAATCGGACGACCGCGAAGCGGGAGTCCGATTCACGAGTATGATTACAGACTGAATTGGACGACACAAAGTCCTGTTACCAATTAATCATAAGCATTATAATTTCCGAAAAATAAAGAAGTGCGATTTGAAAATTTGCATTGGGGAAAATATCTTCTGTAGATACATTGTCTAAAGTTACAAATTCGTCCATTTTGGAAAAGGCACCTGCATTGAAAAGTATGTTGTTAAGTTGCTATAGTGATTGTAGTCTATGTTGTGATTGGAGAATTTAGTAGCTGAAAAAAGTTAAAATGATTGGCTCAAAAAACTGTCCGATTACAGGTGTCCGATTACAGCCAACTATCTGATTACAATGTCCGATTACAATTTTGCAGATTAATTAGTGAAAAGTACAGCAGTTTATGCACCAATCACACTTGAGGAAATTGTAATAATTATGATTAAAGCAGTAATTTAGAACAGTTATCTTGCTGACAGTCCATTCTCGATCCAAATCTTGATTTTGTTCCATCATAGGTAACGCAGACGCCTAATAGAGGGAGGACGAGCAAGTGGGAACCGTACAAGACCGGCATAATAAATAGATAAAAAGATTGCTTTTGTTTGTAAATAGATGGCAGATACAGCTTAGAGCGAAGGGAAATAAACTGCAAAACACTACTCACGACAGTTCATCTTTGTTATACCTCAAACGCTATTTCAGTTGGTTGATATGCTGAACTGAAAAGCACCATCATTTTCTCAAATAAGGCATCAGTCCAAACGATTATTGAATGCTGTTACACAGACCCGTCTATGAATATAATCCTAATTTGAAAGAAAGATAACTTGATTTACATGACAAACTTTTCCTTTCATCAAAAGAAGCATATTGGACCGTGTTAAACTGAAACGAAAAGTGGGAAACCTATTTATTTCTTCGATTCTTGTCCAATATTTCAGTTGGAATTCACAGATTCTTGAGTTGCTGACATTAAATGAATGTATAAGCCGCACAGGACAAATTACATCACTGCCGACTATGAAATATCTCGTCAATCTCTGATAGAAATAAAACATTCTAACCAACAAATCATTTTCGTATTTTCCACGGCGTCTGGTAACACAAAAAGATTGCTTTGATGTACAAAAATGTAATCTATTAATACTCTCTCTTTAATTTCAAAAATTAATTGTTTAATGATTCCCACTCGAAACCTAAACATACTAAATTATGTTAAGTTTGCCACTCCACGGTGATCAGAACCTCAACCTCCCAACAATTTGAATTTTGTCGCTGCGCTGACTGAGTCACTGAAGAAGGAGCACGCACTCAATATTTCCCGCCACAACTTGCCAATCTGTCCAGGACCAGTTCTAAAAGCTCGTGTGTTCCAGTTCAAATGAAAAACGTCTTTAACCACTTTTGACGACTGCGTGAGAAAAGTCACAATCTTTCCCAATACAATCACATTATGCAATTGTTCTTAGTGAAATGTTCACTAAAAGGTTTCAAGAAAAATTTGGCGCACAATGTTCAGTAGCAAATAGCTATTTAGTATAAAAATTTAATGCCACGTACTGGATTCTCGCAAACATTACAAATCCCTGCAAACTATTTGTAGATATATAATAAAGTCGAAACGTCAGCTTTCTTCCAACCTTACGGCGCGGAAAATTGTTTTCATCAACCCTTGGTTGATGTTTATATTATACGATTTACCTACCCGCCGACGCATTCTGTAGTTCAACAACACGCATTCTATAGACCACCCACCACCTATGTATACACCCATTCAATAGTGCTGTACACTTAAATGCTGGCACATACGTGGGAAAGTTATCGCGGTGAGAATGCGTCTGTTTGAAAGTTTATTTACTAGAACAAGGGGTACATTTATCTTTTCAAAACGTAATCCTCCTTAGGTTGGCAGCGAAAGATCTAACCGGCGACTGAGCCCACCACGCTCCCACTATTAGGAAATTGCACTTAAGTTGATGAATGTGTGATTTGGATTGTTCTGGAAGAACGGAAATGAAGACAGAAGACAATTTTGGCTGAACAAATCCATTTAAACATTTTGTGTAAATATTTTACCGATGATTTTAAACTGCTGCACTAACAAGCAGTGAAAACATTTAGTTTTTTTTAATAGTTTTAGTGAGAAGAGGCATTTCCAATTCTCTCCTTTCCGCTTTGCACTTATATTGGGACTAAAAACTGAAATCTTTCCTTCAGTGTTTATATTTCAATTTGTACTTCGACGATTGTTCACCATAAAGGTTTAACAATGGCTCGTATTAACGGCAAAGAAATGCGCTAACTCTTCTAGCCGAATTATGTGATATAAACTGAAGACTATTGTAACCAAGAACAACATTTCGCACGCAAAAGCTAGGGCCCGATATTATTTTGTGTAATAGTTCACGATGAATGTTTGCCTGTCTATATTTTATTCTTTAACCTGCCAACATTCTAACTACAGAGTATTCAAAACAAATATCTACACTAACACCAACGCTTGTTGTACGCTAGTTGAAAGAGCGGTAACAAACTGTAAACTTTGCAAACTGTATAAAGTGGCGTCATCTGTCATTTACCAAATTGCTTGTTATAATAAAGCTGAATTAGAACTTTTGAGTTTTTCAGTAATTTTAAGCGAAAACGTTTTATATAATGTCGGTTATGAAAATGTTTAGACGGAAGATTTTTAGATTTTCATTTGGTTCTAATTCCGGTAATTGTTTCAGGTTTTCTGCTAATGTTTTTCTTGAAAGGTCTTAATCGGACATCAAGATGTGACAATAAAGGAATTTTTCTAAAATCATATTTTTAGTAATTTTACATCTTTGTTGACAGTCTGTTTATTAGAACAGCTTGGTTTGCTAATGATTGAATATAACCTTAGTTGTGAGAGACAACGTGTCACTGTACCGCCGACAGCAAGGCTGGTAGTACAAATGGAGTGTTATACATAATTTACTTCATTCACAAACTGTATAATTAATTTCCTTTTTACTTAAAGGTGTTGTACTCAAGTTCTTTGTCATATTGTTTAATGATTTATCATTAAGACACAGATATAAAGCAGAAAATTCACAAAATACACTTCACTTCTAGTCTCAGGGTTCTGCTTGCCAAACCTTTAGATTCTCAATAACAACAAAACTCAAGTTTTTGAGGTAAGCGTCTACATGTAAAACTCGAGTGAAATGAAAAGTAATTGTAACTGATCAACTGTAGGATTAGAAACCCTAAAGAAGTAAACACTTTTCTATCACCGCACTCTCTAGTTGTTAGAATTTCTCAAAATGGCAGTGCCTTGGTTGTTTCTTTTCAAATGACAGTATTCAGCACAGCATGACACAGGTAACAGAGATGTTTCAATTTCATTCTTATCCGAGTTAATTTGTGTAACTTTCTACCTGTGAACTGACTGTCATCTCACTTGCAATATTTGCTTCGCTTGTTTCACAAAATCTTTGTCTCTTGTGTTTTTTCGCTGAATTCGTATTTTTTAGAAAGAGCGTTCATTTTCACTATAAATGTCTTGAGCTTCGCGAGAATTAGACATAAATTATCAAAACTTAAATATTTTAACAACTGACATCGCAGGTTTGTTTAAAAAATTTCCTCAAATTCTCCGCCATTCATTCTCAGACTTATATAGCTTCATAGTAAGCCGATGAAATAACCATATTTACTTTAATAACAACTTCAGTGTTTGTAAACGAATGTAGCGTTTTGTGCTCCAGTTAAACGAGAGTAGAACTGTCATTGGTAATTTTAAATGTATGCAATACTCTTAATTCAAAGTCTAAGAAACGATCATATTAATACTGATTCCAACTCATCGCCCTTAAATTCACCTGCTCTTAATTGTCAAAAGAAAAATCGTTTCATATGCACGCAATTATCATTGTAGTTGCTCATATTTATAAAATCAATTTTAATATTCAATACGGAATTGGAAAAGAACCCAATAATATTGTAACTGACCTAAGAATAAATAATTGAGGCATTGGACTGGTGCCATCTTGCACTTGACTTGCAGTTATTGGTTAAACAAAAGCAATTTGCACAAACCGAGTTGCTTTTGACAGTTGTTGAACAACTGGCAAAATCCCGGTGAAAATGAGTAAAAACTGTCGCATTGTGATGACTGAAGTTGATCATTTCTTGCAGAAAACAAAAGAAAATTTTTTTAACGAAGTTGACGTTGTAGAGCTTGTATCAAAAACATCAGTCACAGTAACAATTAAATTTGTTCAAGTACACCACGAACCAAAAGAACTGTCTGTCTGTCTGTCTGTCTGTCTGTCTGGTTGTTTTTAATACATTACATCAACTTCGTCCAATGCAGCCGTCTCACTTTCTTTGCGGGGGGAGGCCCTCGGAAATGAACGAAATAAGGCGCCTGCATTGGAGGACAACAAATTTAGTGCTGTACCAATTAAAAACTTTTGTAAAACTATTGATATGATGCGATAAAAAGACATCACGTACTGGACTACTGCAGTGTCAATGCTTCAATCAACCCTTTCCTATCACTGATCGGAAAAGCAGTATTACAGAAGCAAGGTTTCTTATATTAATCTCGTTTCCTTAGTGTATAGAAGGCAAGGGCAACACAAAACAACACAAAACAAGAGAGCCGACAAAAATAAACAGGACGTAACTTAACACAAGGACAATAAGAGCTAATTGAGCACAGTACAGTACAGCACATCACATCACAGTTCAATGCAATACAATATAATACAGTTACTGGCACAGTACATAATAATATTACTTAAACATCTTCAACAGCAGTATATGAAAATGCTGGGACACACAAGTAAAGCCATCGTTCTGCTGATAGTAATAGGCGCCATCGCGTTCATCGTGCCCAGTTCCTCCGGACAGGGGCTTCGCTGGGGCCGCGAATTCGAGGCAGAAGACGAATTGCCTCAACGAAGCTCCAGCACAGTGAAACTTGATGAATTAAGGAAGAAGTTCTTAATAGGGACTGATAACAGAGGTACTGAAACTAACTGGGTTTATTTGAAAAATCCCCTCTTTCCTCGATACACTTTTGATTCAGTTTTTCAGTTGAACACCTGGTAAATCAGAGCGACTGAGGGTGAGAGACAGATAAAGAACCAAACCTTTTTCAGGAACTATGATATTCAGAGTTTTAGTCATCGGAGATTTTTCGATAATTTAAACGTGACCATTTCTCATAGGAGCGCTTGCTCCTTCAGTTTGGCTTTTAGCTGTTTCAGTTTTCATCATTGAATATATATATTATCATTGTTTAGCTTATAAAATGAAATAAAATAAAATCAAGTAAAATACTTCTAGCTTAACGAACTATATATGATGATACGAAAGTCCAAAGTTCGCTTTCTAAGGGGTGAATAAAACAATTATATCATCAAATAATTATATCATAAAACAATTATATCATCAAGGATTTGAAAGGTTCTTAAAAGTAATGAATTTCCTCCTAAAACAAAAGAAACACTAGCAGTTTCTAACCGAATCAAGTCATTGTAAAACTGCTCTTGTGAAATCAATGAAAAGCTGCGAACTGTGGAGTTAGAGAGGAAATGAATGAGTGTAATCAACAAAGCTATCCGTTGACCACAGAGTAGAAAATATAATAAAAAAAATTAGTAAAGTGTTATACAAACAAACGTTTGTTTCTGCTTTAGATTTCAGGAAGTGAAAATAGAGATAAAGGACAGTCGAGCAGGCAAAGAAATCGCCGGAAAAGAGATGTCCATGAAAAAGTGACAAACACGAAACACATTTCATTTTGCGTTCAGATTTTATTTTGAAACTATTACAAATTGTGAAGTTGATATCTCAAATAAACATTATATTTGTTTTGTTGGTTATATTTAGAGTCCGCTCATTCGTTCTGGGGATGGTGGTATTTAGACAGCGCAAACCCAAAAGATCGACACCCCTCCACACAAATGACCCAATCAGTCTGATGTTTAAATCGTCAACACATCACCTTGGAATAAGCACGTATGCTTGTAATTAGATTTATTCTTTCAAAAGTACCATTAAAAGCTAAGTGCATTTAACGACGAGGAGTTCATCACATCAAAAATATAACGTATTGCATGGGGGCACGGAGATACACGAGATCTGATGTCATATGAGTGACAATTGAGATACTGTTAAAATACCAGGATACCAATTCCTTGAATTAAACCTTTATTCACTGAATCAATCCAATATAAATCTTACGATACGAACCTTCAATCAGACACGAGAATAAATAGAGGTCAAAATTGAAATACCTTATTTACCTTAAATTTTAGTGTCACTTTACAATTTAATTTACCGAATTTTAGCGATTTTTTAAAATTGCTAAAATAAAGTGACGTCGCTATAAACTTTAATTGAGTGACCTTATCATGTATTTCAAAATAAAAAAGCGGTCAAATGTAACAAAAACACTAAAAATCAAAGTTGTCTACTTGTTGCAACAAAACATTCATAGAGTCAGTGTTATCTAATTATGAGCGATCTCTTTATCACTACTGTCATTTGACTGATCAGGCGGCACAGTCATCAAAATGTCCATTTATCGGCTCTTTGTAATTGTACTGGTGATGAACCAGTTCCTTAACCCTTTCCCAACCACTGGCGCCATATGATGCCTTTTTACTACTCCCGAGTTAGCAAAGTCATGGCTCACCTTACAAGGTAGCTGGTACAGTCAGGTTAAACATAACAAGTATAGCAAGCCATTTCAAGCAAGACAGTGTGCAACATTTTTATTCACAATTGTTGTGATTCAGTTTGCAGGTAGCAAATTCTCTAATTTTAAGTTGTAGTTTGAAGCAGAATATTTTCAGTGACCGCAAATATATTGTCTCCAATAAAGGGCTATATCTGTGCTCTGATTCACTCTATATACCAGTAACAAGAAAATATAAATTCAGGACTAATACTTACCCAACTGCTTCATTCCATTAATCGCTCAGAGATCACATAAAGCATATATGGGATATCCTGATTAATTTTTGCCAGAATTAATTCCTTCCCCTAATTATAAAATTATATTAGTCTCTGGGACCCTGGCGAAATTATCCGCAAACTTTGGCACAGAATGGTGCTTTACACCCTCAGACTCAGTCCAAGCAGTAATACAGGTACCCCAGACTCAGGATTTTCAAGGGGAGTTACTTGAGCCAAACGTTGGCCTGTAGCCTGCAAAAATGCTGCTAACTCTTGGCAGGAATAAGCTGCAAGTATTGTCTCCAGGTCAGTTCTTCGATCCGGAGCAACTCTTCACTCCACTTTATGATGTGGTCTGAGTTCCCTTTTGGTAGTGAAATTCCATAAAATTTTCCAAAACTTGATGGAACTGCTCCCAACAAGCCAAGCTTGGAGGCGACGAACAACAAAATGGTGCAAGAGAATGACAATTCTCTGCATGTCCAGTCCCAGGTCACCTCGGTCAGGTGCAAGGAGGAGCCCTGTGTTTGATCAAGGGCTGTTCTTTTCAAAAAAGCTGTCACCACTGAATATCATAAAAATGCTCAAAATAATTTGGGAGGAAAAGGGTTAACCAAAATGTGTTGAATTCAATTACATTATGAATTAGAATAAAGGGAATCAAAAGAATATGAAGCTAACTGCGAAAATAAGGTGACTAGAAATATGAGTTTTTGGAAACATGGCTAAATTTAGGTGTCGCAAAATATTTTAGCCTCGAAATCATCAAATTAACGTGACGCTCAAAATTGCATATAATAAGGTAAACCCCAAGACGATCAACCGAGTTTGTTTCTCTGCTCAAGGCGAATTATCTGTGAATAAAGGTATACGCGCGCGATACTGTACACGATGCTCTTTTCATATTGGCTGAGAGTGAGGTAGCCATGACAACCGTTATACCTTCACAGTGTGAAAGATAAGAATCTTATCTTCACTGGAAATACTAGAACTTTCACGATATTTTTATAATAATTAACTATCTTCTCATGAGAAAGATAAACAATCTTTTTTTCTTAAGAGCTGCATTTAAAGTAGTGACCATCTGCACAAATTTTGTTATAATCTTCCGAAAAACCTATAATCTTTTGAAGAAGGGTATCTACAAGTTTTTAAAATTTTCTTCGAATAGTTTGGACATCCACGAAGATACCAGATTCTACGAAAAGTTGACTTTTGCGCGTTTTCCCTTAAAAGAACTTTTATCATCATCATCATCATCGTCGTCGTCGTCATCATCATCATCATAATTTATTTGCCATTTTATGTATATATTTACAAGACTAAGAACTAAATTGCGGCGAGGAGTCCCCATGAAAATGCTGGAAATGGCCATTTTAGAAACTCAAATTTTCAACATTTTCTGGGGGCATGTCCCCAGACCCCCTAAAATGATCATTCGCGCCTTTGACGCTCGCCGTGCTCCCTCCCCCCTTTTGAAAATCCTAGACCCGCCCTTGAATAGCAAATAACGTGAAGAATATATTTGACAAACCAATTTAACTCTGCATTCGCTCATGACACAATCAAGGGAGAATCCAGAGGGGTGGAACGGGTGACTAATATGTGAGCTAGTCAGGCAATACAAAGCTTTACCTGCGTATGAATTATTTTTTGTCTTCTCTTATATTTATTTGATTTGATCCCAAAAGTTCATATTGAAATATATCAACTTCACAATTACGAAAGACTATTTGAGCAGATTCGTATGTTCAGATTTTTGGTATGTGATACCCCTAAAAAACCCGCAAAGCTTTGTAAGTATTAAAAAAAATTCTTGCACAAAAAAAATGTCTTAAAAAAATAACATGTTACGGCAAAATGGCCTACCCCCCCCCCCCCTCTTCATTTTTCTAGTGGTGCATCCCTAAGTAATGAGAAAAGAAACAGGAACTTCAACGGTAACGGTAATGAAAACGGAACGTCAACTGAAACGGCAGTGAGAACGGGAAAGTTAACGAGAGCAGGAACGTTAAGAAAGCGTGAGTGAGACTGGGAACGTCAACGAGAACAGGAACGTCGACGAGAACGGGAACGTCAACAAGGCGGGGTTGAGAATAGTAACATCAACGAGAACGGGAACGTCAACGTCAGTGAGAACGGGAACGTCAGTAAGAACGGGAACGTCAACGAGAACGTCAGTGATAATGGGAACGCCAACGAGAACGGGAACGTCAAGGGAGTGAGAACGAGAACGTCAAAAGGAAAGTCAGTGAGAATGGGAACGTCTACCAGAACGGTAACGTCAACGAGAACGGGAACGTCAACGAGAACGGGAACGTCAACGAGAACGGTAACGTCAACGAGAACGGGAACGTCAACGAAAACGGGAACGTCAACGAGAACGGGAACGTCAACGAGAACGGTAACGTCAACGAGAACGGGAACGTCAACGAGAACGGTAACGTCAACGAGAACGGTAACGTCAACGAGAACGGGAACGTCAACGAGAACGGTAACGTCAACGAGAACGGAAACGTCAACGAGAACGGGAACGTCAACGAGAACGGGAACGTCAACGAGAACGTCAGTGAGAATGGGAACGCCAACCAGAACGGGAACGTCATTGGGAGCGTCAGTGAGAACGGAAACAAGGATGAGAGCAGAATGTCAACAAAACGGGAACGGTGATGAGAAGAGGAATGCCAACGAGAACGGGAACGTCAGTGAGAATGGAAATGTGAATGAGAACAGGAACGGGCATGAGAACAGGAATGTCAACGGGAACGGTAAAGTTTTAACGAGAACGGAAACGGCAGCGGCTACTGGATTTATTACCCACTCTTTTTCTAGTTTATCTAGTTGATTTGTTCTTTTTATATTTTTCGTGAAGGTGTGTGAATGGTAATAATTAGAAGGCTTAATTCTTGAAGCCAAACGAAAAACGAGTTTATATTCCGACGTCGACACAAACACCTCAACCGGAGATTTATCGTTCTGTTTTTGAAGACGACGGTTAAAAAAGTGTTCGGCTGGTTGCATTCCAACGTGCTGTTAGTCTGTTAGTTTTTATTGTCTTGTGCCTTTCCCGTTAACGTTTCCGTCCTCGTTGATCTCTACGTCACGACGACGGGAACGTCAGCAAGAACGGAATCACTGAATACAATAACCGCACGTTAGAATGTAACCAGCTGAACACTGTTCAACCGTCGTCTTGGCAAACAGAACGTGGAAGGGTCGATTTGGGGGTTTTGAAGAGAACCTGAACGCTGGAATACAAACTATAACATGATCTTCGGATATCAAGACTTCTAACGTTTACCACCCGTTTATTCACCGCACTTTCACGAAAACATAAACAAATAAATGAAATAGATAACGATGGAAAAAGAAACCGGGAACTTAAAAATCTAACAGCCGTTCTCGTTGACGGTCCCGTCGTCGTTGCGTAAGGTCCCAAATGTTTCTCCTTGACCTACCACGCGCCAAATCTGCACATCTCAAGTATATAACGAAATGGTAGATGAGTGTCTGCAACTAACAACTTACATACTTTAACACAGTTTCAAGACTTTTTAACAACCCGAATTTGAAAAGTCTAAGACCTGATGTTTCTTCATTTTTCCCTTGAACAATTACGGCTATAAAGGCCAATTTATGTAACGTATAACTTTTGTTCTACCATGGAACAATCACATTAGTAGTAGAGTAGTAGCAAACAGTATAGTGTTCAGTCCCTCACATTTGTTTCGTTTTATTATTTTCTAAGCCTCTTCGTAATCTTATTTTTCTTTTTGTTAAAAAAATAAAATAAAAAAAGTATAACTTCTGTTCTAACTGAATAGAACAATAATTTTAGCTTAAAACAAGGAAAGTTGGCGAGGCCCTTCTCTACATACAAACAAAGTTTTTCTTCAGTCAAAATTTCTTTGAAAAAAATTAAGACCTCGAGGTTAAAACTTTACTGAAATTAAAACATTTTCCAAACCATTTTGTGGTGCAATGTAAAGGTTGCAGTGAAAGTTATCTTTGAATTGATGTCTACTTACAATTTCAAAGTCCTCTTCCAGCTCAATGTTTGAGCTCTTCAGTTTCTCTCTCAGGGCTTCATAGTAAGTGCCAGGAATGGTCAAAAACTGCAGTCCTCTTGCCTTCAGATTTGTGACCTGTTATGAAAAGAACAATTTGCAGTTTCAAACATAAACCAAACCGGCAAAGCCTGCATGCAACAAAAATACCTAAACGTTACGCATATTATACCATTATCCAATAAATTTCTGCAATCTGATTGGTCGAGACCACTGGTATTTCAGCGTAATTTTCAAATACCCACACGTGAAAATTACAGTTTCCCGCCATTAAGCTAAACAGCGTGCGCTCGCCCTCTAGTTTCCCGCCATTATGTGACGTGCGCTCAATAGCTTGTTTCCCGCCATTATGTGACGTGCGCTCACCAGCTTGTTTCCCGCCATTATGTGACGTGCGCTCGCCAGCTAGTTTCCCGCCATCAAACGACGTACTCTCGCGCGCTAATTTCCCGTGACAGTCTCAAAATAAATAGACGCTGTTGCAGAAATTTCTCAGGTATTAGTATAAACAAATATTAGCACGATTTGTACGTGGTATCTGGCATAAATACCACTCATGATATTTCAAAGTTGTTCCAACTTTCACAAGCCGAACGGCTCGTGAAATTACACCGGTAGACCAACTTTGAAATATCACTCGTGGTATTTATGCCAAATACCAGTGTAAACCATGCTATTACCTATACCAATACACATCCTTGGTATATTGCTAGACTCTCACACAACAGAACGCTCGTTTTGATTGGTTGATTCTTAGTCACGTGGCCTTGAGTAAATAAAAAAGGGAACCGGTGCAGGTGACAAGTGCAACCGTTGAATTGTTCCCCACTTGGAAAACAGCACGTAAACTGTTTTCAGCGTTCAGTAAAACTAAAGTATACTATACAAAAATATGTCTGTTCCGTTGTGAAACAAGTTCGTTTTCCCTTTCCTCTATTTCGTCTCGGAAACAGGACTCTCGGGAAAGCAAAACTAACTGTTTCCTTCGGGATCAGACATTAAGTATATATTGCTGTAAAACAAGACACTCATTCTATACAAGGTGGTTTTTATGATGCAGTTTGTGTTCCTATAGCAGGGCACTTACAGCATCGATGATGGAGTCTGTGTTCAGGGCAACATGCTGAACTCCTGGTGTGCCGTAATAGTCCACAAATTCCTGAATTATGGAACAGTAATAATAATAATATTAATATTAATCATTATTATTATTATAACATAACTGCAGTTTTTAAATATCCAGTTTGGTTCTTCAAAACACACAGAGAACGATATTTTAAACTTTAAAGATATTTTAACGGTGGAGTAGTGCTAAAAAAGCTCTCAATTAGTCATACACTGCGTTTTCTAGCTGACTACGACAAACTGGCGGTCATGGCAACAGAACTTGCTACCAGAAAGGTTAATATAAGCTTGTTATAAATACTTTAAAACGATGTTATATCTTGGGGCAGCCAGTATAAATTGTGCCAAAAACACAGGTTATGTGCTCCCAATGTTGCCAGCTGAATGTTTTGCAGTTCTTGAACTCTGTGGAGAGCAGATACTCCGTCTCTAGTGGCAGACAGCAAAAATAGTACAAAACAGGATATATGTGTGCGAGGTTGGCGCAGTTGGTAAGATCTCAAACTGCCAACCAGGAAGTCCCAGGTTCAGTCCCTGGCCTGGTCGACGGTTGAACTTTGTGAGATATTCCAGTTTCGTCACACCGTCCGTGGACAGGGACCTTAAGCCGCTGGTCTATTCTCTCAACCTTCTATCGGGGGACTCAAAGAACATACGCACTTCTCGACAAGAATAGGGTTTCAATCCGGTGTTGTAGTCTGTTCCTGGTCGCAGGGGGCATTTTTCTTAAATATAATTGTAAACTGCGTGGCTGCCAAAGCGCCTACAAAAAAGCAGTCTGTGCACTTAAGTCCCATAACAATATTCAATAATTGTAAAACCCCACTGCAATTCAGCCTAGGGCTGCTATCCTAGTTAAAGGTCGACCACTATCTATCTTTATAATTCAACAATAATTTTCATAGTGAAAACGCGCAATACCATTGGTCAGAAACGATAACGTGATGCACGCTCGCAGGGCCACTATTTTTCGATACTGCAGGGCCAACATCTGTAACCGCTGACAAGTTATTAAAAATGTTTTGCTTTCGTTTTTTGTTACGAAAAAATGGTCGATAATTTTGCTTCTGGGTTTGGAACAACAACAAAAGCAAACATGACTGAG
>JANSTR010040006.1:0-21787 GCA_025434805.1 Antipathozoanthus remengesaui | reverse complement strand
CAAACAACATATTCTGTGTAGAAAATGTAAGGAGAAGATATGTGCTGATAAACTGGCTGGGGCTGAAAGGGTTAACAAGCAAAATAGTTTTTAGAGTTGCACATTGCTTGCTGATCGTTATGGAGGATTTTCCGTGGATCACCAACATGCAAGATGTGGCACGAGCACAATAACTCAGTTCAAATGTATTTCATAGTGAAAACGGACATCAAGTACAGACATCATTTTGAATTACTGTATGTTTTTTATAGCTTAATTGTGCTCTATTTCACGAGGAACACGAGCCTTCGACTCTTTCCATTTTCATCTTTCTGTAATTTTCTGTTGCCATTCTCAGTATCTGTGTTATATTTGTGACCTCAGTGACTGTGTAGTTGTTCTAAAGTACAGTCTGCTGTAGACAATTATTTTTTGTGACTGTGCTGCCCAGGTCATTTAGTTTAAATATTCACATTGTCATTGTACACAGCAACACACACTACTTCTGTTTTCTTAAATGATCACGCTATACTTGCAAGTGTGTAATATGTTAAACAGATGTTGATGTGATTGCAGCCACACATGCAAGTGCAACACAGGGACCTGCCTGTGTTTGTGCTGTTTCTTATGATTGCCTTAAAACTGTTGACTGACGGTGACAATATCTTGTACTTAAACTTTTGTCCAGCCTGATAAGAGTCGCTAAACGAACGTGTAAAACTCTTATCGACTGAAATTTTGAACTTGTACAAGGTCAATGGGAGTGCATGAGAGTAGGTGAGAGTCCATGAGAGTTTGCGGTCAATTAGCAAGAGTGAGAGTTTGGACTCTCATCGAACTCTCATGGTCCTGCAGCAAATTCGAAAATGTCACTGTTATGATGAAGTCACTCATCCCGAGCAAAGGTTTTTAAAGATTATCTTGATGAAATTTTTCTCAGTATATTTATTACCAAGCCAACCAACTGATGTATTTTTACGAACGGAGTACGGAAGTACCAAGACATAAACCGCCCTAATTAATAGCAAGTACCATATACTACTTTGATAATTTTTTAAAGTTTAATAAAGAAGTTCACAAATAAAAAACTGTAGGCAATCAAATCATTTCTATACCATTTCTAAACCGATCAAAACTAAGTCAATATTCAATTCCACTGATCAACTGCACCAACCTCTGGAATATGTTTAACTTATGCAAAATCAGTAAACTCAAAAACTGTTGCACATTTTAAGAAGCATGCCTAAATGAAAACATTTTTTTGAGGGCATTGGTAGCATACATGTACTATGATAATTGAATGTTTTGTTTTTTTCTTTCTCTTGTGATATTTTATCTTTTTGCCGTCTTTGTTTTACTATTGTTATTAACATGTGGTAATAATATATACATTTCAAAATCATAACTGACAACTTTAATACTAGAATACAAGACAATTATTTTTTTTAATTTAATGATAATATGGTCAACTGCTGATAGTGATACTGAATACAATTTTGCCTACACTACCCATCCAGACTCCCAACAACTGTGTAGATACTCGGGCATGTAGGTTAGCCATGCAGAGCCACAAACCGGTTTATTTTCTTTCCATTGTGATTACATTATGTGTATTCGACTTTCGCTCTCAAATAATATTGTCTTTGGATGATAGTAACCGCGTCATTTTGGTATAGAAAAACTACTGCGGACACTTGTCGGATACGAAAACCCAATACCCGGCTGTGGGAGTGAGGGAACGTCTTCTCCAAACCCGCATGCACAAGTGCCGCTCCCCTATGGAGGTAAAGGGGACTACAATTTAAAGTTGGCGGTAGCAAGCTGAACCTAGACTGATTCAAATCTCTTTAGAACGGTTCACTATTATTACCGCTAGCCACTCGCAATCCCTGCCGGCACGACCGGACCCAGTCTTCGGGTCCGTGCCGGCAAAATATTTATTTCTGCCAATTTCGCAAGCTACACCTGTCAGAAATATCATTTTCAGTTCAAGACATAATAATTGTAAATGGTATGCACTAAATAAGCATATGTGCTTTTAAGTAGGCTCCTCGCCACTCCAATTTCAGTTTGTAATTATTAGAAACTATGTAAGAAATGTTGGAAGTGATGAATTAAAGTTGACTGATTGATGGCTTACACGATTTCTACCCAATTCTATACTCTCTGGAGGTACTGGAATTATTTTGAGTTAAATTAGAAAAAAGTTTTTCAGTGAAAAAGTAAATAAACGGCTTTAACCTGAAGGCGATTGAGTATTAATTGAATTGTAAATTTTGTTTTGCTGTTGTCCACGTTATTTCAGTGGTAAGGTTCTGTAAATTACACATCTGACAAAATTTGTGACTTCTAATTTGCTGTTTGACAGATTGCTTTTTGTTTGTAACAATACCGTGCAATTGAAGTATCGTATTAAACGGTTGCCATCGCAGCTGTAATACTGTGACACCGACTAAAAGTACAATTCATGGTACGACCAAATTCTCTACAGGAGTTCAAAATTACTAAATTAAATTCTCGTTGTCATGATTCACGAGTTCAAAGCTTTATAATAGCAGTTGTAATCATGAGAAAGAAAAAATCTCAAATGAAATTAAGATACAACTTGTATTCATTTGATAAAATGGAAAACGTAACTGATTATTTCTTTCCGATCTGTCGTCCGAACTGTCCGGTATCCCATAAACATTTAAAGAAAACTAAACTATCGTGTATAAATGAAATTGTAAGCTTCTTTGTAAACTATATATACTATATTCGAGGAGTACTGTACGAGAATTCAGGTTGAAGCTGAAAGTCTAGAAATTTTGATTTATGATGTTCACGTCTTGAAATATATTGGCTATCCAAATGAATAGTTCGTTTGAGGATCTTGAGTTTTTAATTGTCGTTCAAAAATATTTTTTTAGAAGAATTACGTTTCCGACTCCGCTTTTCTGCAGAAGTCTGCAAAGGCACAAGTCTTTTGCTTGCTGAGCTTGAATAACCCCAATATGTGAGTCCCGATTGTGTGACGACGATTTTGTTTTTATTATACGAGTCTAGGTATTATAATAGATACAAAAGGTTGACCCATGCGGAACATGCTTTAGTCTGAAACCAAGTTTCTTTGCTCTTCACTTTGTTCATCAGTGATTCAGCATTGCTCTGTATACTTTCATGTCATTAAACTAGTCTGCACCGGCCATTGGTTTACTGAGAAGGCAAATTTTAGTTCGCAAGAACGTAATGGTCGGAATTGGTGGAGTTCCCATTGGAACTAAATATTACGGAATCATTTGTTTTGATTCAAGGATGCATGGTTGCTTGGGAGAGATTGCGATAAGATTTAGATTCTATCTCGGAGAACTGTCGCGATAAACCTTTTTTTTGTTCAATAACCGATATCGTTCCAAGATGGCGGACAAGTCGCCGTCACCTCGAAGACGGGAGATCAGTGCATCGAGCACAGCCTGGGCCGATAACAACTCATTTGATAGTCGAAACAGTTCGGAAAGTTCCAACGAATCTGAGGGAAGAAAAAGGCCTTCTTCACGATCTGCACTGGGATATGGTGGATGGCAAAGCGAGGCAAACTATATGGCTAAACTTGACCAACTCTGCCATGAAGTAAGTCAAATATGCAGAGTACACTGGCTTTATCTCTATATGTTCAATTTATATGTCACACTGTCCAAACGTGATAGTCCAGCTGTTATATTAGTGAAATGTTACGCCGCTTTTGGAAAGCCGCATTAATAACTATAAGTCGGCATCCTTCAAGCTGATAAGCTCGCTAAATGCTTCTTCTATGCCCTATTGCTTATTCTAGTCTTATTCTAACCGGTTGACACATATATAAACAGCCTAGTCTTCGATTCCAGACCTAGTTTTCAAGATCTGTCGCATGTCGATAAGTAAACAAGTGTGTTTGTTTTCTTGTTTTTCTATTGAATGAATTTTGTATACGTAATTAGCTGACTGATAACACACTTTGTAAAAGTGATTGCCTTTTATTTGTACAACCTGTTACAACCTGTCGTGAAAACCGTATCTGAGCGTGCTTGAATGAATTCTCGCCCTTAAACAACTATCTTTGGCAGTATCCGCGTTAATAGTCATTGCAATTCATACGATTGTAACCTAAAATAAGTGATTACTTAAATAAATTGCTTGTTCGCAGTTGTCGTTGCTTTTCATTCAAATTTCAGAGAAATATGAATGTATTCATTTTACCTCCACTTTGCAGCACGATCTGATGGATTTATACTTTGATTTGTTGAAAGAAAAAGGAACTTATTTTTTTCATGATGCACCGACAACCTGTTTTCTTGTATGTATATACATGCTTGTATACCGATATATTGAATCACAAATGCAATATTTAGATTTCTCATTCAGTTGAGCAGATAAGATAGCAGACAACTTTGCTAACGGGGCATTATTTGAATTTCGAAAAACGATGGTTCTGGCGGATATATATTGCCGAGTTAACTGAAAACAATTCTGACAGTGAGAAATAACCGAAGTCGACAAATTCAAAGAACACTTCTCCTATTGTTCGCTGTTATTTTGCGACAATCGTACGTAGTTTAATGCACATTTATGCGCAACCTAAAATGTTTTGTAAAATTATAGAGCCGGATTGGTTACTGAATTGCCCAAAATCTTTAGCAGCAAGCTTCGGTAAACATCATTTGTTATGCAGGTCAGTCATCTCAGAACAAAAATCACAATGGAAGAATATTTTCAATTCAGTTTCGACGATTCTTGCCCTTTTCAGTTCACATATATGTTTTGCACCTGGATTTAGCAATTTAATGCCGATGGTAATGTCACCCTGACATGCTTATGACTTATGTATATACACCTCTGATTATATTGGCAGCTTTTATCTAGTATTGATTTTACTTTCGTGCACAACAACATATTAACAAACTTGATATAAATTGTAAATTTCTTCCAGTTACAATACTATCTAATGACTGGCTAATTTCAATGCATATAGCCGCTCAGCTGTTTAAACAAACCTGCATTTTCCTTATAGGCGGCATTAGCACATTCAAACTATGTTACGAGAAAACTTCCTCTAAAACTCTACAATGGTTAAACACCTCGTAAATACTCTTCATCATGAAGGTTGTTTTACAACCCGAAAAATTGGATCATTGAATTTTGTACACAATCACTCCATCTCAGCGAATTTTTTTGTTTATTAATTAATGGTTAGCAAACATAAAGCAAGTCACAATCAGTAAATTTCCATCTCGAAAGTTCTTCCAAACAAACTAAAGGTTTTAGAATTTCTTTCAAATTCTGTTGAGATTGCAAGGTTTTTGTTTGGATATCCATGCAATGCTGGACAATCTTTGCAAGTCAGTAAGGACCTTGGTGTTTGTTAAATGCTAGAGAATCTATTCAGGTACAAACAGATCCAATTGCCAACACATTTACAACTGTAATCTCAGGGAATATAAAAGGAAAGCTCTGAAAGGTTTTGATTTCAAATTTCAAATTGTGTCGGGGTGGAATCCGAATTTTTTTGTTCAAAACCATTATCAATGTTAACCATTTTCGTGCATGTCGTGACCAGTTGTTTAACCCCTATAAAGTCCTGCTCGTCTTGGAACGAAAAGTGGAATCAGGTAATTCCGAAGTGCTGGTTTTAGCAAGTTTAGAGGTTCAGAAGTTCTAGGAAGTCCAGGGGTTTCAGTTTTGAAACTGAATTCCTGGACTTTCTAGAACTTCTGAACCTACCAGCACTAAGAGTTTCCTGATTTCACGTTTCGTTCCAAGACGAGCAGGACTTTATAAGGGTTACACAATCGGTTCAAAAGTTGAGATATCCTCGAAGCATGTGAAATCGCGGGTTTAACATGATAAGGGTTAATGTGAAGGAAGGCTGGAGTTTCGTTACAAGTTCACCTTGAAATTTAAGTTTTTTAACACTTGGCTGTGTCAGTGAAACATACAAACAATGGCTCAATCCTATAATTTTAGCAAACCAAGAAATGTTGTTGATGCCCTTCAGAACTATAACCGTTAATTCAAACCAAAACATTTGCATTTCAGTGATAAAGTTATCTAAGTAACATGCAGAGAATGAAAAAGTTTATAAGTGAATAATCACTAGGAATTGGGAGTCTTCAGCTAGCTTTAATTGTTTTAGTCTTACGTGGTCAGCTGAATTCTCCTAAAACTCTTTCTACATCTTCCTTGTAAACAGGTTAGAAGAATATTCTTTTTTATCTTTAGCAGTTTTTTATGATCAATTGCTGTATTCTTATTAACCAAACAGCCTAATCTGTTTGAATAATGTAAAGATACATGTTGATTAGGGCATCAGTTCTTCCCATGCAAGTCAGTAAACCTTACTCAAACGTCATAACTAAGAATGGGATAATCCTCTGGGCTGGATTTAAATTGCCTTCAAATTGTGCTGTTGCTATGGGCCTGTTAAAAGCTGTTAATGCCTGTAACTGCCTCGTAAACCATGGAGTCTACCAGTGCAGGTCGATAATGAAGGGACGGCATACATATATTGACAGCTGGCCTTCGTCGAAAGACTGCTCTTGGATTTATGAGTATGGTTACTATCAGAAAGTAGTTTGTTTTTCTGGACTTGAATTAACTTTTTGTCTTGCAGTGTGCTTTATTTCTTTCAAATGTACATTCGTTGCCACTTTTTTTAAATGTGAAGACTTTGTCACCTGGGTTTTTTTTGTTTCATATATGTAAATGAGGTTTACTGACTTGGGCTGATTAAAATATGTTGCTCGATAGGTTTAAGCGGATTTGCATATATTAGAACCGCGCCTCCTCCCTTAGTGGAGACCAGAGGAAAGGCAGCCCAATGTTGTTACCAGATCTGTCCATGTCATTATAGCGTGACATAGAAGGCTTTTGAATAACACTCGGCGTCCTACCATCCAATTTGTGATGCACCAGGTTCCTTGTTCTCCGAGATGAATCAAAGAACCCGGAATGCTTTAATCTATACTCATTTAAATACTTTCTGAACCAATTGTTACCGAAAGCTGCTATTATGACTTTTCAATTTAATATTTTAACAATTCGTTAAAAAACTTCCAATTTGTCTTCCTTTCAATCGATTGATGAGCTAACACTCGAGCCTGTTTACGAGAGAGATGTCGGTAAATTGCCGAGGCATATTCTCTATGAAAAGATTGACATAAACGGGTTTTCTCTCGGCAAAATAGCTATCTATGCTCCACAAAGAAATTGCTAAAATCAGATGTTTCGGAAATAGATAACCAGAATTACGCAAATAAAATAGTTTGAGTATAAATCTTGGTTTCTTAAGCTTAACAGAAACTTCTGAGGTAAGGTAAACTTCA
Source organism: Antipathozoanthus remengesaui (assembly GCA_025434805.1). NCBI lineage: Eukaryota > Metazoa > Cnidaria > Anthozoa > Zoantharia > Parazoanthidae > Antipathozoanthus > Antipathozoanthus remengesaui. The sequence continues at coordinate 14,471 of JANSTR010040006.1, read as the reverse complement.
GCAGAGTGAACAGCTCTGCACCAATAACTTAGTATTGTCCGTCCTTCGTTATCGTATGCAATGTTTTGTATGGAGCTGAGTGTGTAACGAGATGTTTTTATTGTCATCCTTATGATATTTTATTAGTTTCTCGAACAATCAAGACAATAAATTATTCAAGATCATCGTATAGCTCTCAATAAATACCGGACCGGATTTTATGTGCTAAACCTGACATAATCTTATATTTCTTATATTCAGAGTTTCTTATTATTACCAGTAATCGAAAACAGAACATTGTCTTGTTTAAACTGATGAGTAGAGAAGAAAGTATTTGAAAAAATGGGAAAATCTTGTCGTAAAACTGTGAAGTACAGTTCGTTGAATCTGTCAGGTTATTGTCACCGACACCTTCCTTTAATACTCATGTTTGTCAAAGCATTTTACCCTTTTTGTATATGTGATAGCTTGTTTGGGGAGAATTCATTACTTTACCTCTGATAAAACAGCGGATGACATTTGTGGGACAGCTCGCAACAATAAAAACCCATTCGCAAAACACCCGCCAGTCTGACCTACTGCGCATGCGTGCGTCCTGGGAACATATCGTGTCAATTAAATGAGTAGGTCAGTTTATAAGGATCACTGTTGTCAGTCGACGTTTTTATTACAGTACTTCGTGCTATTTTAGCCTTTGGCAAATTGTCAGATCCTTGTTCGTGGGTGAATTGATTTGAAGTGAAATGAAGGAAATTAGATTTCAGTGTTCGCCGACCATGTTAATCAGTAATACAGTTTACTGACACAAAAGAAATGAAAATAATTTCTTGATATATTTCACGTACCCTGAATCCAGAGGCTGATGGAGGTATGTCTGGCACCAATTCAAGCAGCACAGTGCCGTCAGGAAGGCGAGTGTCGCTTTATCCTCCCAACACAGGAACTGAACAGTCGAATGGAACCCGAAGAAATTCGCGGGCGGCCATAGAAAAACTCCCGCCGTCTTTAATGCGATGGGAGATTGTGAATCGTGTTCTTGCGTTCGCCCTAAAAGGCGATTGGCCAGCTGTGGATCAGCATTTGAGTATGGTGGGGAAAAACAACTTGGAAAACTTCTCAGACTTATTTTTCAACGAGGACGAAGTAATGTACTCATCGGCTACTCTTACAACGAGATATATTTTGATCAATTTATATCTCATTTTATTTTTTATCTAACGTTATAATTGTGTTTATACTCTAGAATATTGTTCTCTACAATGGACAACGCAAATATAGCAAAATTCAGAATTTGTTACTGTTATATATCAATGTTTTGTGGTGTATGTTGCGTTGTATTGTAATACAGGCCATATTATTTCTATTGTAACATAACATTGGGGAGAAACTCGGATACGTTTATCTTGCGACAAATAACTGATAAACCGTTACTAACTGATAAGGTGATTGAAAATATTTTCTCTTTTCTCTATCATGTGTTTTCCCGATAAGTATCTCATTGCTTGCTTGGTAACTGATAAAATGGTTCTTAGTTATTACAGTCTTGTTCCCTAGCTTGCATTCGGGAGTGAAAGACAGCGTTTCTATTAATTATTTCATGTAATGCTTGTGGCTATTTCGTATACAACATGCAATTTGGTTCTGTATGTTAACCATAATGTCACATAAATAGTAACAATAAAACTGTAAGAGTTGAAATACAGATTAGGCTGTACGTATGTTGTCAGTTTTATCTAGCCGAAATGAAAAAAGCTGCATAACAATTAATATTAAGTTGCTTTTACAGTTAATTTGAAATGAACTAGAAGGTTTTGCTTTCGTTAACACAAATGAACTACAAATTCAAAAACAAGGATATTGGTGAATTTTCTAATGCAATTTAAGTTTTTTAGCCTATTGATCAAGTTTGAAAAAGGAAACATTTAAACACGAGTATTTTTAGCTTCAAAATTTCATATGCACATAAATCTTATCAGGCGCAGTCTGTTTTGATTTAAAGCTTTTTGTAGTTGTACCGAATGATAAACTAAAACTGATCATATGGCTATTAGTGTAAATATTGTAAATAGGAAAATTTCTGGTTCATTTTTATTATATTTTTTGTGTCTTGTTATTCTTCCAGGACAATGGACTTACGCCGTTGATGCTTGCAGCTCGGGATAACAAACACAACATTGTGGAGAAGTTGTTGGAACTTGGAGCACTGGTGATTGACAAAGATAAGGCAAGTGGTGCTTTGTATCACTTTACAGTGCTTCAAGTCAACTGAAAATTCAACAAATGGCTTGGAAGTTAATACTCATTTGAATAGTGTGTCAGTTGGATCCGCTTTTGTCCTATCTTATACGATTTCCGCTTTGCTGTCTTTCGTATACTGCTCATTTAGTACTAAGCAAGTTTACTTTGTTGACATTTTGCAATGAGGACAAAGCGAACACTTAATAGCTGACGGGATCCGACTTCGCTACCTGCCAAATTACAATCTGCTATACGCTTTCTCTTTTTTATTGCGATTTTTAGTGAAATAATTTGGCCATATGTGAGAATTTACCTGTATGTTGTTGCCATTGTTCAAAAGAGAAACATTTTGGCTCAACATATAATTATTTATTTTCTGATTATGCGATTACAATCAACAATGCATTTTAGACCAGAAAAAATCCCAAAGCAAATACAACAGCTATTCGGAATGCGTCAGTCTGCGTTGATGATTCATTTTCAGCGGTTATTTAAACAGAGCTCGATAACGATCAATTTTCGGCAATTTGAGATTTAGTAGAATTTCGAGTATTATTCACCCTGATAAAATCCTAATTCACATCAGGAGCGGTGACGATGTTTCGATTTTGACAAATTTGACAAATAATAATTATGTCCTGTTTGCGTATTGTTCTTTGTTTTCTATGCTGCGAATTCGAAATGAGTTCATTTGTATAAACACAGCTGAAAGCTTTTTAACTGCTTCGGTTGACTTCTATTTGATGATTCATTGGATTAGTTGTAGCAAATTAGTTGATATATCAGTCTGGATTCAAACTATGAAAGAAAAGTATAAATATCTGAGAGATTCAAATGTCGTCTTTTCAAGTAAATTAAACCCAAAAATCCCCGATTCTGATTCAACACGAGTGTCTAATATTCCAAGTCCTTTTGAAAGATTTTAAGTGCTTATTAATATTCTCGACTGACAGATTGCATTTTTTGGCGAGAGAGAAAGCGTTCTTGACATCTGCTATTGACTATTGTATATGATGAATAATATTTTGTGGCGAAAGTTTTTGGCTTACCGTGAGATTTACTTCTGACCATTCATGCATAACCTTCACCATTAAATTTAGTTTTTCGTCCAAGCAAGCTGTGCGCGCATTTGGGAGAAATGGTTAAATTCTGTATATTTTTATAACTTATGCTATAATGCAAAATGCATCATTCATTTGTTTTATCGTTGGACGCTATGCAAACGTTAATCAAATTCGCCTCATATTTATATTCCTTTATCAAAAGTCTAGATTTTATCTAATTTTTCAGTTTGAATTAAGAGTAAATAAAGAACTGAGAAAGAAATTGGGTATGTCTTTAATCCACAATTTGCCCCGCTCCATATTTACTTTGCTTGAATGGAAATCGTCTTTATTTCCACAGAATATCGTCCGGTTTCATTTGGTTTCAGTCATCTTCGTTATTTGTCATTGTCCTGTTTACTTTTCGTCACTTAGTTCTTGTCCGATCGATCGTGCAAAAGTACACGAAATATATATATTATTTTCAATTCAGTAACACACTTTCACCGTTTCTCACAAAGGAGGAATTTCCTACATTTAGAGAAATTCCATAGTTTCTCCAGACAAACATTTCCATTTTGCCCCTCCGTGTTACTTTGTCAATTCTGAACAAACGAGGAGGAACTAAGACTTGGTGCTCAAACATTAAAATGAAAACTCTTGTCGAGTGACTTTAGAATCGTTATGTGTCAAAATGGCTAGATATTAACGAAATCGAATTTGTTACTATCTATAGTTGATGGAAACAGAAATTATCCTTGGCCGTTCAGATAAAAAGTTCTTTGAAAGGAAAAGACTGAGATCAGCAAAAACCTAAACTAGGCACTTAACCATTTAATTATGTGTATACATTTTAGGGCTGATGTTCATTCTTGAACCTTTTGGAAAATTTAATGTTAAAATAATACATAGTTTAGAACTCAGAAATATAAAACTGAAAATAGTGAATGAAACGCAGTTTTGATCATTTTCAATATTTTGTTTTCTTGCCGATAAATGAAACTTCAATATTTCATCAAGAACCACATTCACATTTCCGCAACCTCAGCCTGAGCTTGTTCTTAAATTTCTGCTCCTCTCTTCATCAGATTTGAGCTGCAACAGACAAACTGTTCTCATAAAGTTGTTCTGATAGAGGGCTTTAGCTGCCTGTGCACAGTGAACAATTTGGAGTATGAAAAGTTGCTGGCACCGACATAAGAATGGATCAGTTACAAAACGTGAATTAATTTTCAGTTGAAGGAAAAAGAACAATTGTAACAGTAGAAATGAATACAGTAAAACTCCATCCACTGTATGAACTAAACATATTTCAGATTGTCCGGTTTTCTCGCAATAACTTTGATGAGGAAATGAAGACTGGAACCGATAACACAAACAAACATAATTTTCTGTTGATATTTCTTCTGTGTTTGTTTCTTCACCGCTTATTCTTGTGTTTGTCTTTCCAGATTTTATAGAGTGTGAGAATCGTTACTTTTTATGTTATTAACATTCCAGTGTAGTCTTTATATCACTGCGTAATACATTTATGATTGTTTTCTTTCTTTTCTTCTCAAAGACTTTAGAAATCTATCAAAACCCCACAGAAAAACTTTAGAAATGTATCAAAACCCCTCATTATCTAGTCCTGTAGCTCGAAAACTGTTTCTATAGATTCTTACAATTTGATTCGATATTTGCATCTATAATATATCACTAGTACTAGTATAGCAGTACATTTTATTTTATTATTTGTGAGCCATAAGGATTGTAAGTTCCCTCCCACATGTCTATCAGAATTTTAGTAGATATTTTTTTCCTTGTTACGAAATCATCGTATAATCTTTACGGTAATGGAATACCGATAAATTGTTACTACGGATTAGTATTTTGGGAAAGAATACAAAGAAGTTTTGAACTAAATGTGTTTCAAAATGAATGCAAAAAGACAACAGGTTTTGGCCAATTAAGCTCATATTCTTACAACATAGGCAAAATGCGTGTTCATTATCAAATCCAACTGCGATGGTCACTATTTGATCTCATATAATAATAAACTGCATTTCAAAATAATAACTTACAATTCCACTCTGACAGCAGGGATCAAAAAGAACAAAGAAACGTGTAATGTTTATAGTTGAATTTCTTTTATCTTCGCCTTGTATTTTTCTCAGCAACGAATATATTTTCGCTTACTTATTGTTAAACACTTAACAGTAAATATGAACCGACAGAGACATATAATTATCATTTTATTTTCTAAGAATTTGTACTGGTTTGAAAATAAACCGAAATATTTGAAAAGTTTAATAGCGACTTTAAAGTTTACTATATTTCTATATATTGATTCTAAATTAAAGCTCAGCTGGCTATGTTATTCGAAGTTTCGTTCAATTATATATATGATCTGTAAGAACCTGAAGAATCAGATCAGCAAACCAGACGATTAGACAGAATGCCTCGCCTTCTTTGCTCTTAGGAATGATTTGTTCATTATTGCTTTGATACTCTCAGCAGCTTCAAACACAAAAGACGATGTCAGTTTTCTTAAACCAGGGGGCATGCACTTGCCTTTTTTAAGGAGGAAAAGCAAATGAATAAAGGAACCAATTATAAAATATATAAATCCAACACGGTTTTATATTTATTGAAAACGAGAATCAGGCAGTGTCAGATGAGAAATACTTGAGTAAAAAAGACGGTAAACCTAAGCCTATATACCTTTGAAAAGAAGTTTACGGCAATGGACATTGTCTCCGTCATGATTATTTTTTGGCTAAGGCCCTGTAAACGTTATTGTTATTCACAACCTTACAGGCACTTCTCTTGCTGCGAATAGTCTTCCGCTTTTTGTTTCGACTGAGCGATAACTCAGCATCACTCCTTAATTTCTGAAACTATGAAGAATTTGAAATCCATTAGAATAAAATGATTTTGCAAAAATCGAGTTTACAGAAGACTTCCTGTTCTGAGCCGACACTGACGTGAGTTTCAACAATGAATGCTTCCTGTCTTTTTGTTGTGGTACTTAAAAGCGACGTTTAATTTAATGGAACAGTTTCAAGAATTGAAGCGGGTTTTTTATGTATAGAACTGACTGGTTTGTCTATCTTGAAATTTCTTTGTGAAGTAGATTTTCTAGCAACTGAACTGTGGAAAGAAAGTTGTCAATTAAGAAAAGTGGCTCTTCTTGAGATAACTATCTTGTACTAGTATGGTCATTTGCAAGCAGAAGAAGAAGGAGAAAAAAAAGGAGATCTAGAATCGATAAAATCTGAGATTAAGACGATGGCCATTGCAAGATTTCCGAAGCTTTCCAAGGCAGCTATTTCTTGAGAATGAAAAAGATCTACTTTACGTCAGAGAGGAACAAAAGATACAAGGTATTTTGTTTATAATCCCAAGTTTTGCATTTGAATAGATGGTTGTTAATTTTACATGTTTGAATGTTTTGGTGATTTCTCAAAGTAATTATTCTTGTTGATTTTTTTGAATGTCATCACAGACTGTAATCTTAATAAAATTTTCATTTTAAATATAACAATTATTTTATATTTAAGTCATTTTACTTAATATTGTGATTTCATTTCAAGGAAATATTTTAGTAGAAATGCTTCAGTTAAGTGTTCGAAAATGTCTTTGTTTTGTCAATCCCCTCATCTTCGACTCAATTTAAAGGTCATTAAAATTTTATTCAACTCCAATCATATTTTGTTGAATAAAATGGATGTGCTTTCATTTGTTTTCAGTGCAACTATACGAGAATATATGAATATCTTTGGTTGGCTTTTACACCTGATAGTATTGGGCTCATTTTGTCTCTTCTCGACATCATTACAATATATGATTAATGCTTTTGTCTTTATTTTGATGTTCTAAATAAAAACTGAAGATTACAAACATCCAAAATAAATCCGTATAGTTTCTTTCAGTTTGAAGGACTGATATCTCGCGCATTCATGTTCAACGAAATTTTCTGATTAGTTCAAATCCGTTGCCTGTTAATATTCTCAAGTGATAGACTGTATATTTTCTGCGAGAGAGAAAAAGTTCTTGACATCTGCTTTTATGGTGAGTTATGTTTTGAACTGAACCTTTTGATGTACTATTAACGACGTCCACGTATACTGTTTCAATATTGAAAACTACTCTCGATTCCTCTGTTCTGTCATATGAATTGTGCTTTCTTCCAAGTTGTATAGGTGTCAATTCACGTTGTTTTTAAAAATATTTCTTTAAAGATGTTCAGATCAGACCTGTTGATGACCACTGAGAACATGACAAATATTTCAAGTTTGGGGTGCTTGTAAAGTGCAGACGTGTTTTGGTGTTATTTCTTCTTTAATACAATGTCCTAACTTTTAAACTAGTTATTGAAAACCCAAACCAATGACTGTCCATTGCCATTGATATTGTACTAACGTTTCTGAGGGTGTTGTTTGTTTCCGCCTTGAAGAATATGTGGAGTGTTTGAGGCAATTCAGTGTTCAATTCTTGGAAAGTTACTCAGACTTTAAATAAATGCTATTGTGGACGAAAATTCATCCGTACGAGTGAATTACATTTAATAGAAAGATTTGTAACTGATTAGTCAGTAAAAAAGAATGTAAATAACAATACATAAAAAAATACATAATAATTTTAATCACAGCTCCTTGTAAAGACTTTTCAATGCCATGATTTGCACAATAAATTATAAGGCTTCAAAATCCAACAGTCAGGAAGACTAACCAGATGGCTATGTACGCCTCAACTCTCTTTATTCATCCTTAGAAATTAAAATTACAAGTAATATATAAAGAAAGTAACATATGAAAAGGGTACTAGCTACCTATAATAACCATAAAGGTTAAAGGATCAGATAGCCTGTGTGACGGACGAGCAGAGGACTTGAACTCAGGATATTATAAAGGTTAAAAACCAACCGTCAGAAAGACTGGCCAGAAGGCTATATGCATGCACTGTGTGACTGACGAGCAGAGGACTTGAATTCAGGACATTATAGGGGTTAAACGTTCACCAGTTATGCCAGGGAGACTGGCCAGAAGGCTGTAAACACACCAGTGTGTGACTGACGAGCAGAGGATTTAAGCTCGCTAAGTTCAAACCGATCAGCTAGTACTTATATATGATATATAGACATATTGTTTGAGGATATCACTATACTGCTTTGTATTGAACAATGCTGAATTTTTTGGTGCTTTACAGGAAGGCAGAAATCCTCTCCACTATGCGGCATCTTCAGGATCTGATGGAATCGTCAAGCTATTGCTCAGTAAGAAAGCGGATGCGACAATCGTTGCTGGGGTAAGCTTTGGCTCATCGGTGATTTGACCCAAGTGGGGAAATCGAGACTACTCTACTTGACTTTCCATCTCAAGTTCTGGTTAATTCAGCCTTCGGCCGAAACCCCTTTACCCTAAATATCTTTTAAATTTGTTAAAAAAATTTCTGTCGAGTGTTAGTTTCCCGGCGATTGTTGGAGCAACGTTTCCGGTAATATCCGTACCAATCCCCCTCCTTCCATATTGGAGAAGAATACTGACCGGTATATAGACCCAAGCCTGATTGTTTATCATTTAAGCCCGATATATTTTATTTGTGGTATAGTAAATTTGGGCGCCGAAATTTTGAAAACTAGTGGCACGGAAATGCTATCCGTTTCTGCATCCTGTACGAAATATATAGCCGAAAATCGAAATTACAATCACGGAAATTGACAAGCATGTCAGTCGCCTCCATGTATTTCTTCACACCCAATCAAAATGTTATGTTTTCCCTTTATATATAAACATGCACAATGCGCACACTCTGAAGGGAGCCTCCAAATTATATACCTGCTGCACCGTTAAAGGATAATGAAGCAATTTTAACATGTTTGAATTATTTATTGTGGACTTAAAAAGAAGACAGCAATGAAGATGATCGAATAAAGACTAAAGGTGAATACAAAGACAAGCGATTTGATTGATTGAACAAGCTCAATAAGGTGAAACACGGCTGAGAACTTATAATTAAGAAGATTGTTTAAAAGCAATTGCGATTTTCCAAGTTGCAAATATGAAAAAATTGGTTTTAACCAAGTAAGCTGATTGGTGTAGCACTCGTGAGCTGTGAACTTGGCCCATACAGTCACCCGGACATTAGTCTTCTCTTTTGTGGCAATTAGTCCACACTGTTTGATTATGAAATCAATAATGACATTATAATGACGTCACAAAGAAGCGTTCGTCTTGTTGTGTAATTCTTTAAATAATATAATAAAACAAAGCGGATATAACGCGTGTTAGTATTAACCAAACAGGTGAATAACACTTTTCGCGCGCTCGGATTGGCTCATCAAACACCGAATATCCTGTGCTATTCACTTCGGTTACTCATGCATGAAATTTGACATGTGAACGCGCACGTGAGATGGATGGACAAACTGGTTGTGAAATAATAAATAAATTAATTTCAAAAGTGCTATTCACCTGTCAGGTTAATACTAAAACAATTATCCCCCTCAGTGTCAGTGCCTAGCGATAGATATTCACCTCCACTTCGGGGTATATATGTTAAATATTCACTTGTTGTGAAACAAGTACCAAGAATTTCCATGAAGACCACTTGATACATAAATCATATAATTATGTAACTAATAATTATGTCAAATTTATGAATGTTCGTCAATCTCATCATCTTAACTGTTTGACATTGCACAGACTACAAGAAAGGCATTCGGGCATTGCCAGTTGTGGAGCCCAACAAAGCTATCCGACTTACTGCCACCATGGACCACGAGGTTGATGGAGTAGTGAGAAAGGCTGGTGAAGTGTGGCAGCTGGAAGGACCGTGCACCTATAGGCCGACACCCTATACAGTATGTGAATGAATTATTGCACCAAATATTGGTTACTAATATGTGAACTGGGGAATTGCCAGATAAAACTGAAAATGGTGTAGGTTTCATGAAAATTCTGTAAGCCACAAAGTTCTCTTTTAATTTCTCAGAGATTTGGGTTTCAATTTCTCAGAGTTGGTCAGAAATAGGGTGCAGAAAAATAAGTAACTTGTTTCAGTTCTGAAAGAAGGTCAGGGTTTTGAAGTCTCATGATGCACATGTGTATACAGATGACTGACCTTCCCTTTGACAGAAAATGAAGTTCTAAATTTTATTTTGTTTAAAATATTTTTGTAGGAGATCATTAGTACTGTCCACTCAAAGGTCATTCGATATGGAGAGGCACTGCGACTGAAGGCAAGACAGGACTTGGTGGACAGGGATGGCAAGTAAGATCTTCCTAGACTGTGAATCAACTTTTAACTCTTTCAGCCCAAGCTATTTGTATCAACAAGTATCTTCTCCTTACATTATTCACAGAGAACATGCCTTAACCCTTTCAGTCCCAGCCATATATATCAACATGTACTGTACATCTTCTTAGAAGTTACATTATCAACATGGAACATATCAAGATTTCAGCCACAACCTGTTTATCAGCATGTAGCTTCTCCTTACATTATCCACACACAGAACATACCTTAACCTTTTCAGCCCCAGCCAGTTTATCAGCATGGAAATTTGGAGGAACGGTTTCTGGAAAGTTTTTGAATAGTTTTGGATTTATTTTAAACCAAGTTGTACGAACCCTGAAAGAGCGTGTACAGTTTTTGAGTTAAGACTGAGGTACATGTTTAAAGGTGTCCTTACTTTTGGTGATTTGAGCTCCAAACTCGAAGACAGTTGGAAACAAGTGCAAAGTCTAAAGCTTGATAGCGTATTCCAGAAGACTGTTTTATATAATAAACATATTAATAACGTTGAACATGCTTGGGCTGCCTTGGACACTCAATCAAATAATAGCGGTATACCAGGTGACATGTGTTGTCAGCATCTGCCATTCGAATAAGTTTTATAATCATATTATTTATTTTTTAATCTTAGGAAACATGTAACAGGGGAGCAATGGCTGGTGAGAGATCTTGGCTCATATTTACCTGGAGTTTATGAACAGGTATCAAATATCGATCGTTGTGTCTAATAATTAAGAGTCTTTGTGTACATGCTGTCACAGGGACAGAACTTAGAATTTTGTGTTACTAGACAGTCGCACAAGTAAGTGCCCTAGTTTACTAGTCCGCCCAAATGTTTACTGAAAAAGTTTAAACTGTGCACACAGCACAAAAAATTAACTTTTAGTTGCGTTGAGAAGCCATGTAAATGTCCAATATCAATAACGAGACTCAACACGCATGCACAGTTAATTTCTTGGAACAAGTTTGGTTTTTAATGCCATCATAATGTTGTTTTGTTAGTCAGTGAACTATATTATGCCTATAAATGTTTACTGTACACTCAGAACTAGTTTATGAAGAAGTTTACTAGACCATGAGCGTTTTACTAGTGTTCGGACTAGCAGACTAACGCCAACTTACAATCGACACAATCCACCATATCAATAAAGATGGCGGCTGTACAATTGACCACAATGCCTTGCGAACCTAACTCAGTGAACAGCTGAATGTGGAAGACCATTGTTTGGGAAATGTGACCATGCACTAACAACATTAGGGCCGAGAGAGAAGTTACGAGAGAAGTTAGTTGAGGCTAAGCGTAGACGCGACTTGTGTTAGATGCTTTTGTTTTCTAGATGTTCACACGTTGTCTTTTGAGTTGCTTGTAAACAATTCTTAATTAATAAAAGAAATTGATATCCCTGGTAATGTTCGCATTTGATAACTGTGTGCTGGTGCGTTTTAATCAACCTGAATGGAGCTGTGCATTGCAGTACAGGGCTCGTAGGACTCATGGAAAACCTGGAAAATCATGGATTTTTATAGACTTATTTTACAGGCCTAGAAAATCATTGAATTTTCATTCAGTGCATGTGCATAAATCCGATTTTGATGACAGCCCAGTGATTGATAAATATGTGATTCTTTTCCCCTTAAAAACTGCATATTTCTTGCTCTTGAACCTAATCAGTGACCGTAAGAAAAAAGATGGCGACTGGTACATTTACCCATAACTCCTAGCGCGTGCAAAAAAACACGAAAACGATGATAAAAAGGTAGAGAAAGGATCTAAAATCTTCAAATCTAACATACACAATGTTGTTAGTGTATGAAGACCTTTCTCGACTAATGGTCTACCAAGTTTCAGCAATTCACTCAGTTAGGTTCGCAAGGAATTGTGGTCAAATGTACAGCCGCCATCTTTTTCAGTATGGTGGATTGGAGACAATTAGGTTGGCAAGGCATTGTGGTCAAATGTACAGCTGCCATCTTTTTTGGTATGGTGGTTTGGAGACAATTAGGTTCCCAAGGCATTGTGGTCAAATGTACAGCCGACATCTTTTTTGGTATGGTGGTTTGGAGACAATTAGGTTCCCAAGGCATTATGGTTAAATGTACAGCCGCCATCTTTTTCAATATGGTGGATTGTTATACATGTGCACTGGAAAAAGCTCGAAACAAAGGTATTCATTTTTGTGTGGAATTAACGTCCGAAAGATCGAAAGGTCACACAGAAGGTAATGAAAAAAGTCATAGATTAGTGCACGAACTTTGTATTATAAATATCAGTAGTCTAACGACCTCTGGCGCGATCCTCCGCTGACCTGCAGGTTGTTGGTGTAGTGGCGGCGCACACCCTTACCCAAGACAAAGCCCTTCACATGACAGCCCTGGAAAACTGTGTGGACGCCTTGGGTAAAAAGAGGTAATATGTAATACAGCTGTACTAGTGAGTCCAGCCCTTGGTGTTTAAGGCGAGCGATCGCTCCTCCTTGCCTTCGCTCGCGAAAAATTGATCTGAGAAGTCAAGAGCGATCAATCACCCATCCACTCGCAAAATGTCAAGTGCTCGGCTCGTCAGAAGATATCGTTCATAATATTATATATTGATTGTTACCATTTATGATTTGACTTTTTTTAAAAGATTTAAAAAAATCCTTATCTAACCAACTTCAACGTGCAACAAGAGAAGTGAACAACGAGGCCGATCCCAGCGAGATAGTGTTTGCCTTCAGCGTACGGACGTCGTCACTGGCTACTCAGTTACAAGTGCACTCTACATAATTGCTTCTACCGACTTACACCGAGATTTGTCAACTTTCAAATCCACGACACTTAACTTTGGTTTCTGTCAAATTTTAGAAACGGATCTTCTACAAACTAGTTATAAATCATATTTAACGTAACTACGCATGTGCAACTTAGGTGGTAAGCAGTGAACAGCTGTTTCGCTCTTGTTACAGCTCGTTAGCCCTGCATTACCAGGCAACTGGACAAGGCACGAGGTCTTTTTTCGAATCCCTGTTACTTACAAATCTGACATTCAACTCTAGGTCTCTTTAAACCTCAGCCATAACACTACAAGTGTGGGACCTTAAATTCCTCAATGTTAGCTTGACGTGGTTACATGAAACAGTTCTTCTGACACACTGTCCAGGGCAAATGGTTTTTATGCCACTGCGAGTCATCCACGGATACGAAGGGCCCATATTAGTCTAAAAGTAGTGTCTCGTTCATTGGGCACTCGTACACACTTTACACACGCTCAGTTGTTTAGTTGAAGTATTTCATATCTGGTACAAGAGTACAAGTTGTATTTGAAGTGCAAAACTGGTTACTTGCAGTCGCAGAACCGCGCATTCTCAGTTTGATATTTTTTAACCCAACCACCAAGAGTATAATATATTTTTTGCAACCAATAATTCATTTTTATCAAGCACATTCCCATTTTTTTTCAACCGCCAGGACTATTGGTCAGGAATGGCTTGTTACGATGGAAGATACAGAATCTTACATACCGGAGGTATCCGAGGTTGGTTGCATTTCATTAGAAACTTTATTTTTCCGTTTCATCTTAATGTCCGGTTTCCATATAATCGCTCCCGTCGCTACAATCGCGATTAAGAAATGCGACTGGAGCGACGCGAGCGATTCTTAGACTTCCATATAACTGAACGCAACTAAGGCTAACGATCGAGGTGGTCTGGAACTAATAAAACTGATGTGTGGCTGAAGCCATTCACAGTTCTGAAACTCTCTTGGGAGGTCGGGAACTACTTCTCCTCCTGATCCCGACAAGTTTTTGAACTTTTTTTTCTGCTTCCTCTGGAGTTATTTTGAACTTTTCTCCGATCTTTTTCCAGCAATTAATATTAACATATTTAACTTCACAGTCTTTACAAAATTTGTCATAAAGATACTAAAATTTTTGTACCTCTTCAAGAAAAAGCT
>JANSTR010039895.1:0-13321 GCA_025434805.1 Antipathozoanthus remengesaui | reverse complement strand
TTTATCTTTTGAATGTAATTTTGAAATTTTATAATATTACTGTAGTATACTTGTAAAGTATTTCGCAATTCAGCCGTCCCGGGGCTGCAATGAAGTATTTAATAAAACATCTATCTATCTCTAACAATATGGGGCGTAGGTCTGTAGGATACTTTCAGGGAGTTTTATGGTAAAAGTATTTTGTGTAAGAAACCGCGAATCACTGATCACGATTCATAAATTGTGTAACAAATACATACCAACAAATACAAATCCAAGGGCGAGATGTACGGCAAGTTATGGACCAAGTTCTTTCTTTCCTTCCTTTATTTTTTACTTGCTTACGCGTTTATTAAAGAAAATGGATTTAAAAATGCAAGTGTTGTAGATATAACTCAGTGCTCAGGTATTTTCGGCTTTGAAGTTCTTTTATGTATTCAACCAAAGGCTTATAAACTCATTACAAAAGGCACAAAAAATTGATAAAATTGAAGAATTTAAAATTGCCCTGATTGTCTCTATGGCGTGGAGCATTTTTAAAACATCACTTTTTGATCGTTTATTCATGTATTTCATATATATATATATATAGTGAAACTATAGTTGATATTTTCCACAGGGAAAACAACGGCAAGAGTTTCACTGCTAAGGAAAACAACAACAAGAGTTTCACTGCTAACTCGGCACAACACTTTATATATAGCAGATATTTTCAGCTTTATTCTCAAGATTCAGAGAAATAAAAGTTCGTTATTAGTCTGGATATGTTGAAATCAGTATACATAGATTTGGTCGTTTTCGAAGTCTACATTCCAGTAACAGAATTATTATCTTTAAGTAAAATGTGTACGGCTTGTGTAAATCTTGAAACGCGTGCGGAATGAAAAGCTCCGCACATTTGACTAAATAAGCGAAAATAAGTAAAATGTGTATTGCTTTAAACCGATTTTTTCGTAAGATTTAATACTTGTGTTTATTTTCAATTTAGTTTTCTCAGTGTCCAATTTGATAAAGTGAAAATAAAAAGAGCCGGATATCGAATAGAGGAAAAAACTGATCCGGCTCAACAAAAGTTTCTATTTTATTTTATTTTAATTAAATTTTATTTTATTTAAAAAAACTGATCTAAAATGCAGAATAGATCTAAAAACTGCGACACTGAGATTCTCGATCCAAGGGTTGTGGATAAATATTTATGTTGCATCGATTCTGTGCGGCTCACCAGAGATTAATTCTTAATCTTATAAAGAGCGGCTATTTCGAACTGAAAGGTACAAAGCACAAACACCTCTCTTGTTAGTCAGAATACAGGATATGGGGGAATGAAGACAACTCTACAGTTAGCTGATTCATCCCGCAATACACGTGGAGTGGCATAACACCAGCCCAGCATATCGAAAGGTTTAGGTATTCAGATCCAAATGTATTAAAATAGCTCTACGTAAAACAAGCTATTAATTGGTGCCAAAACTCCTTCCATAAGAAATCTTACCGTAAAATGCGTTCTCTTGCCAAATTCACCAAAATTTCCAGGGGCGTAAGCTTCCGACTGCGCACACAAGAGCGTGAACATTATAACAAGTCCAACGGCCCTCAGCGATTTCATACTTTCAGTTAGTTAGGTGAAAATCTCTCCCTTAATGACCACTCCAGTGTACATTCGCTTGACAGCGAACTCAACTGAACCACTTTCTTTCTGTTCTTATTTGACCAAAGCCGAAGATGTCCGTGCGTACTGCAGACAAAAAGGGAGTGACGCGTTCTCTTCAGATAATGCAGATATATATATAGACTTTAGTGCAATTTACTATTCAAACCTCTTTGAATCAATGATGTTGACGACTAAGTTAATTGCTAATTGTAAAGTTATTGTAGTTAAGAATTTAGCTAGGTTTATTTACCTTTGACAAATTATCAATTTGAGAGAGGTTTTGGTTCAGCGAAGATGGGTTGTACGTGCCAACCTAATATTAAGCGATATGTTCACCCCGCCTTGGGCGCCCTTGGGTCCTCCTCTAATGAAATGTTTCTTCCTCACCTGTTTAAAGACTAATCCTGTGAGTTTTTATAGTTATACACCTGAAATTTGATTTCGATGTCTCTCCAGATTAACTTTACATGATATTGCTTGTAATTTGCTTCAGTGTAAGCGAAACCGAATCAGAACATCAATAAAGACATTTGATTAATAGGAAATGTTTTGTTCTAAATCTACGCTTACGTCTTTTGTAAGAAATTCAAACGTGGCCACTGACAACATCTCCCCCACTGCCTTCTCTCGTTTTATTCATCGATATAGAAAAGAAATATCAAAAAGAAAATATATGGACCTACAATTGTTATCATTATCTCTTGCTGCTTTTAAATATGACAATCAATAAAGCCAATAAATAATATGTGAAGGCGGTTACTTATCAATTATTGAAGAAATGCTTTTTCGTAGCTGTGTGTGAAGTATCAACAACATATAGGCCTATTTCTACAATACAGTATAATTCTTCTATAGATGGTTTTCACGTGATGGTTTTCTAAAATCTAAACTATATGACCTATATAAAGCTGTTCTTGTTTTTTTAAATGTGATTCAGATATCAGTATCCAAAGTATTCTGTGAAACGTTTACGGCAATGCAATGATTCGTGCTTAAATTAGAGCATGTTGAACTTTCTGACAGTCTGATTAGCATATTTTCTAATAGCCTGCGAGCCGGCTCATTTCTGTGGGAAAAGGGAAACGCGAGGGGAGAAAAAATAGGGGAAGAGGAGAAAGAAAATGAAATCATGAAAATGAAAAGAAAATCGATATAATTTGACAAATTTGATATGTTATGACCTGACAAACCTCTAAAAGTCGTAACTGAACAGCGTTGTTTGGAAAGTAAAATTTTGGCCGCCATCTTGGTGTAGCAATGCAATATGGCCGCCGCATACTAATTACAATAAATGTTTTGAATATTATTTGGTTATTCTGTCGGTTATTCACCGAAATATTCAAAGACTGGGGAGGAACTTCATCTTTCAATATCTCGGCAAATAACCGACAGAATGACCCCTGACTTCACAAGGAGACAAACACACATACAACAGCCAAGTACGAAACAACAAGGATATTTTATTTCTAAATTTTATTGAGTAATAGCTCGAACAATTATTTCCCATACAAAGTCTCTTAAATTTGATCTCAGGCTTTGTACTAGACTAACTCAGAGCTTGGGCCACCTGTGCTACGGCAAAGAGAATTATCCTACTGGTAGATTGTGGTGCGACAGCACACATCCATAAATGAGAAGTTCACGTTCAGCAAATTTGATGACAAGTTCAGACCAGGCAAGCACCACATCGAGCTGGCTGATGGAACACGATCCAACAGTGTGGCACTTACGGAAGAAGATGCTCAGATAACCATTGTGGATGCCACTGGAATGTACGTTGATGCAACACTGAAAAGCTCATTATATAATCCCACATACTTTCCGAACATATTCTCAGTGCAAACTGCGACTGAAAAAGGTGCTACAGTTGCTATAACATGCACGAAATTTGACACTGGCAATCGTGGTAAAATGTATATACTACCCTGTTTCATTGAGAGTAGTGACTCTACAGCTCTGGTATTTTACATGTGACCTAAAAGATGCCATGAAATACTGGCACATTGTAATCATGAGGACATCTTCAAGCAAGAAAGTTTGCTGGAAGGAATGAAGGTAAGTGATAGTAGTCTCAGTAAGCCCAGGGATTGTAATGTTTGTATTGAAGGCGAAAATGACCCAACGTATGCTACAAAAGCATTAGAATTTATAGTTCACACTGACGGTGCCGGACCTATTGTACTGAACCAGCCTCTAGAGAAAATTTCATATATTCCTTTGCTTTCACAGATGACTATACAGAAGCAATCTATATATATTTCCTTAGATACAAGAGCGATACTATATAGTTGCAACATAGAAGTTTCTGGCAAACTATTCATCGGACCATCAAATGTATATGGTCAGATAATGGTGGCGAAGTTGTTTCTTCGAATTCAGAGAGAAAAATTTTTAAATGGTGATAATGTCATGCTATCACAGCTTAGTACGTCTGACAGGTCTCAAAAGGGTCTAGATGGGTTTGATGAAGGCCTTGGGATTGAGTGTGAACCCCGTTCTCCTTCAGACCCTTGGGAAGGAACGGAATCAGCATACCTGAGATTATGCCACCAACATGTTCATCAAATTGTCTGCCTCGTCCCCAACTTATCAAGAAGCTATGGAATAGTCTGGGTAAGACATAAATTATTTTAATGAGCATAAGACTTTTACTATGGCTAGCTAGTTTGCCTGTGGGGAAACATTCAGTGGCGATGGGAGCCGAGATTTACACTGTCAAAGAAAACTCCACTGATGCTAACATCTTTAAAGCAAGGTATGTTGACGAGGGTTACAGTCCAATAAGAAGAATTGATTATCAGGAGGTTTTGCTCCTATTGCTAATCTCACATCGGTACTTGTGGTAATGCAAATAGCTGCATGCATTTGATGATTTGCTTGTGAACAAAAACGTTGTAAAGACTGCATATCGCAATGCTCCAATTGATTGTGAGATCTATATGGATCAATCTGAAGGCTTTGAAGTTCCTTTAGGAAATAATGACAGACAGGTGTATAACTTGAACAAATCTCTATATGGTTTGAAACAATCTGGTGGAAATTGGAACCGGTGTTACGCTCTTTCTTGCTTGAGAAGGATTTGGTCAGAGTCCCGTTAATTACCCTGTGTACATCAAATAAGTTGGGAGTAAACTTGTTATGCTTGTCTGGGCGGATGATATAATAAATGCAGCAAGTGACATAGCTCTAATGTCTAAAACTGATGGGATGCCAAAGGAGAGGATCTGGCCAGACTTTCGTAGCCGTAAGCCAAAATTTTTAATTATTTTTTGTATCCGGCAAATACTTCGTTAAACGTCGAAAATCTTCTAAGTGAAATACCTGCAAAATAGAATTTTGTCCAGCTTTTCTTAGAATTTATCCATAAATTATGATTGATTAGGTTATACTGAATTAGCACTTGTTAATCCTACCCAGGCTGGGGGTACTTTGTTCCCTCTCCTTAAACTGGTAATTGGAAAAGATAGAAAGACCAAATCTGGTGACGTTTCGTAAGATTTTATAAGGAACATTCTGTGGTGTGTCAGCTGGTTGGCTATTGCCATGGTAACAAGGTTTTGCAACACTGTTTTTCAAGCCATAGACCAGATTCTCCCTGATGATTAGATACTCAATAGAAGTAAAGAAAACGTTATCAAATATTTAGTGTAGCAGAATAGTTACTGCTTCTAATTGGCTGAGAATTAGCCAAGATTGTCAATAAATTTTTGAGAGTCAGTGTGAGGGTTAATTTTTCAAATGGTGAATATTAAAATCCTCCATAATCAAGCAAAGCAGGGTATATTTTCCTGGCGAACTATTTCAATTTTTGAATTGACTGATAAATCATAGAGCTACTTAATATACTAATATTGGTTTAATCGGCAGATTAGTTAATTGAATACAATGCTGCATGGAAACGTTTGCTAAACAATAGTTGAAGTATTCCCGAGCCTTTTGGCCAATGTCTTAGTTACGTGATAATATTAGCGCAAAAACACGCAAACAATTTGTGATACAAGTTGGGAAAAAATGTTGCTTGTATTACTTCACCTTGACTGTGGAATAATTTTTACCTCGTTGCATTAGAAAGTAAGGCCGCTAGAATCGCAAACGTTGACCAAACAGCTTGCAAACCAAAATAATTCTCTTGTCTAAAGTGTTTAGTCAATACCAGAATAGAAGAAAGCTGACACTTTGGAGCGTCGATTTCAGTAGTTATGGGTGTCTTTTTTTCTGTGCGCTTTCTTCACGCCCGACTACATTCATCTAAGTTTAAGAATCATCTACCTTAAGAATGCGGTTGAGTCGAAAATCTGCGATATATTTCTTTGAGTGTCTTTAATATATCTAATGACAACTTTGCGGTTGGGGAATCTGGTGGTTTGCAGTGTTCACGCCCAAAATGCCCAAAGTTAATTTGGCCAACTGTGGAGAAAATATAAATACTTACAATTACTTATTTTGGGTGTTCAGTCTCCCGTGCACAAAATAATATCAACTGCTAATATGCTAATATGGGGCTATATTTCTTGATCATCTTGGCGAGTCTTTAGAGGTCACTGCACACCATTGTCAGGCGTGGTTATTTATTTAAGGTCTTAAATGATCATTGGTATAAAGGTTTTATATGCAGTTTTTGGTCGACTGTGTTGAATTTTGGGACGAAAACAGTCTCAGTGCCGACTTTAATTGACCAGTTGCGATACTTCAAGATGAAAATAGTGTAACTTCTGATTAACTTTTCAGCTCTTCTGTGTACACAAGCATTACCAGACGGGTGCGAACTTTGAATTCTGGTTCTGAATTTTCAGTGGATGAAAAAAGAAAGTATCTGCAGCTGATCGCACGTGAGTGAAAAGCATTCCTTGGCAGAAACACACCTTATTATACTATTGTTGACAGTGGACAATATACAATCTGCAATTCCAAACAATCTGATGCTGATGCAGGCAAGTACCGTATTTGACGGTCAGATACAAGAAGTGGACGTTTTCGACCTTAAGTTTCCACAGATCGTCAGATGAGTTGAATCTTAAACTTAACAAGAATAATTTTAAAGGTGTAATTGACAAACTGATAGTAATTGTTGATTTCTATAGGACGTGATAGGAATAACAATCTTAAGAAATAGTTTTACCGCAAATAGTTCTTCCTAAAATGCCCTGGGTATGAAAAAGCTTTGGCTGAATGGTGATTCATTAATTGTTGAACATCAAACCAGTCCATATTAGTAGTCAGGTGAATAAACAATCATTGACGTATTGGGGTGACATTTTTATTATTTTGATAACAGTCGCTTGTCACAATAATGGTCAACAAATGCAGGCTCTAAGCACTATTAAAGAATGCAAACTATTATTGCCTTTTGAACATCGAGTACTGCTTGCAGCTCATCCTTTTTGAATAAAACCGCTAGTTTCCAATTGATTTAGTATTCGACATTTTAAAATTGTTTGAACATCCAAATGCATTTGCTTTGTACAGTGGAGTACTTGTGCTATAAATTCCTGAAGGAGATAATGTCGTTTAATTTCTAGTTGTAATAGCGTTTTCGGTTCACCGTAGGTTTCTTGCTCCATATAAAGTGTCTTCTGTTGTTAATTGGATTACATATTCAACGATCACAGCACAAACACGTCATGTTTCTTCAGCTAGTGAACAATATCCGGGATTGTTTTCTAAGTTACATATATCCTGCAGATTGCACAGGCATCCTACATATGCCAGAATGAGGTCATGTTAACACCCCCACTTGAATTGATCTCTTTCTACGTATATCCTAGTATTACATGAATTTGGTCATCTTTCTACAATTCAAACTTAATGTATGTTATCAAACAATCTAATAAGAACACTTCTTTATGCACAACAGCCAAGATATCTCTAGCACTAAAAAATATGTTTTCTAATATCTTGGAGCTTAAACTTTGGATGCAGCTGCTTTTTGTCATGATAGCACTGGGACAGTACTCGACTACTGTACTATCTTTCCTGCACTGTGCACAAAGCGAATGAAGTGATATCTTACGTCATTGTGTTTGACCTCTGTCGATTAATTGTATCCTTGGACATAGCAATTCACCTTGGTTATCCTCAAAGATCAAGACAGGCTCACTTACTACTCCAATACCACTCATTTTCAAATTAAAATTGCATAAGATGAAGAATCTTCTAGACCACTGCTGTATGGGTGATGTACTTTCTTTACATGAAGAAAGAGCCAAGGTTGGCTGTTTTCTCGACTTCCAAGAAATAAGAGGAACATTCCTAGTCAAACTGAATCAGTAGCTACTGACACTGTACCTATTACTGTAGATAATGCTTAGTCGGCATCACTACAATCCATTAATATGAGATCTTCACTGCTCTTCTTATAGCACAACAAAATAGAGTCTCCTTCAAATACAGCTGTATATGCTTCAATGTAACCCAGTATTACAGGAACTGCGACCAACGATCCGGGGGCATCTCAATGCCTGTATCAAGCCACTCATTACCTCACAATATTTTCTAGGGTTAAATAAAAAAAATTTATTACCAAACTCAAGCTTCTGCTGAGATGGCGTAGGCCTTGTCTTACCATCTAACACCTAAAACCTTTCGAGCACTTTAATGACATGCCTCTTCTGGTTCATTAAGTGACATGCCTCATCTGGTTACGGCTTTAGTGACATGCCTTATCTGGTTACGGCTTAAGTTACAGCAAAATAATTTGTAAAAAAAATGTAGCAAAATATTTTTTAAATAAAAATTTTGGTGACAATTTCAAACTTC
This sequence comes from Antipathozoanthus remengesaui, assembly GCA_025434805.1. NCBI lineage: Eukaryota > Metazoa > Cnidaria > Anthozoa > Zoantharia > Parazoanthidae > Antipathozoanthus > Antipathozoanthus remengesaui. The sequence continues at coordinate 4,935 of JANSTR010039895.1, read as the reverse complement.
AGACAGTGGCCCTAATTATGCAAGGTGACATCATGCCATTAATGTCAATTGATCTAAGCAAATAATTACAGGATTTGGAGAACGTCCTTCACAGTAATTAACTACAAGAGTACTCTATTTAAGAGTCAATGACAGTAAATATCGAGAATCGCGCACGTCTCCTCAAATTTTAGATTTTTTCATATTTTGCCTATGGTAAGTTATTTTCAAAAATACAATGAAAAGTTCAGAAGAGCTTTTTTTCAAAATTGAGGGAAATTGAAATCCACGATTCGAGTGCGGTGGCCGCCGCCATTATTGGGCTAAAAATTACATATTTTGCCCTCGCCCGTACAAAATAACGAGATCGCACCTGTAAATATGCATTGTACATGTTATAAGCCATCAATCAACCTTTCTAAACTTGAAATTATTTCAAAAAATTAGCAACTCAGATTATGTCTTAGCTCGTTCAATGTACCCCAGTCAGAGAGATTCGAGACAACCCATGTGAAGGTCTTTTTACACACACTTAACTCCAATAAGATATGATTTATCTCAACAATAACATTCTCTGCCGGACATACAACCTTGATATTCCGTTGTGTAAAAATCCTGCTGATGGCAAATGAATAGTCACTCAAGGGAGTTATCAATGCGAGCTGTGTTTTCAACCCGCCGAGGCTAGAAGCAATTTTAGTTAGCAAGTTATATATCCTATTTTGCTGAACATTTCTCACACCAAAGTCCATGTTATTGTCTTCGTGTTCGTTTCTAGTTTGCACGCCTTCAGTTGACTATTTATGTGTTGTATCAATTCCTGTAAACGACGTACTCGAGCTATTCTTCGCCAGGAATACTCTGTAAGACTTTCTGCACTGCTTTCTTTGTGAATGTTTGAACAATTTTAGCTCCTCAAACAACTTGCCTTACAGCCTCTAGTTTCTGTTTGATAAGAACGAAACGAAGGCTTCGATTACCTTGCAAAATGTATGCGATTGGAACGCATGCGCATACATATCATAGACCCGACTTCTTAAATACCACTGATACATAATGGCAGCAAGAGAAATAATAAAGTTATTTCTTAAATTCTCTTCACAAGTACACCCTTTCCATTTCAGGTGAAGAAGATAGATCTCAAGTACAAAAACTAAGAGGGAAGATATTAATAAGCCCAACTGTCATGGATACTCAGAAAACGAAGTTCTTTGTTATGATTTCAACAATACTTGCAATATTGCGAGAACTAAATTTGACGAATATACAACTAAGGCGCCTGTACGAATTTAAGAATGTGCTGAGATGGCGCTTTTCTTGGGAGATATCGCTACTCATTGGACAGCAACAGTAACACACTAGCTGACGTTTGCTTTGAACTTTCGGAATACAAAGAAGCCATCAGACATTACGAACTATTTGCGAATTTCATTAGACCGATTGGACACAGGAAAGCTAAAGCGGGCACCTTTGGTAAACTTGGTAAATGTTATCTTGCAGTCAGTCCGTATGACAAAGCGATATATTATCATGAAATGCAGTTGAAGACTGCAAAAGATATTGATGACAAAAAGTCACAAGGAGTTGCATTTAATAATCTTGGTATTTCGTATTGTTCATTAGGACAGTATGAAAGGGCAATACAATATCTTCAAATGAGTCAAGACATTACGAAACAGTTTGTCAGACGAGATAGAAGAGGGATCTTCTTGTGTTCACCTCGGCATATGTTATTATTCTATCGGCCAATACCGCAAGGCTATAGATTACCATGAAATGTGCGTGAGAATTGCAAGGCATCTTGGAGATGAGGAACTTGAAGATTCTGCTCGCGTTAACCTCGGTAACTGTTATCAGTCTCTTGGACAGTACAATAAGGCTACAGTTATTCTTAAGGCATGCTTAGAACACGCTAAGCAGAGTGGCGACAAGAGAAAAGAAGGAATCTGTTATCATAACCTTGGTTGCTGCTTTACTATTTTTGGAAAATACCGAGAAGCTATAAATTATCACGAAATGGCCCTAAACATCAAACTGAAGACAAGGCCAGTAAAGGGGGTGCTCATGTGAGTCTTGGTGGTTGTTATCAATATCTTGGACAGTATGACAGTGCTATCTATCACTTTAACATGAGCTTGACTATTGCAAAGTTAATTGCCGACAAATCAGGTGAGGGAATTGCTTATTGTAACCTCGCAACCTATTTCTTTTCGTTTGATCAGAAGGACACTGCCTTACGTTATTGCGAAATGTATTTTAACATTACAAAGCAGACTCAAGATAAAGCTGGTGAAGCGTGTGCGTACAGCAAACTTGGTGATTGTTATTTCGCCTTCGGACATGCAGGATGATATTGCTTTAGCAAATTACCAAATGCATTAAAATATTGCAAAGCAGATTGGAAACAAGGAAGAACAGGGAGAGGCTTATGGTAAACTTGGTCACTATTACGCATGCCTTGGACAATTTGAAAAATCTAAACACAGTTACGAAATGCAACTCAACATCGCGCAGCAGCCGATTGGAAACGCTTATCATGGTCTCGGTATATACTATCTTTTGAACGCACAACCAGAAAAGACATTATACTATGTAAAGACGTATTTGAGTATTTCCAAGCAGAACAACGTTAAGAAAGACGTGGCAGATGGGTATTTCAATCTCGGTTTTTGATATTTTCTTCTCAATCAAAGCAACAGATGAGCGGTAACCAATCTAATGTGGAATACTTTGAGGAATTGTTTAAGAGTGTACCCAAGCAAGACAATTTGAGAACGTCAATTCGTGATACCTTTATGGGCATTTATACATTGCTCACTGCAGTCCTTGTTCTGCAAGCAAAATATGAAGAAGCCCTTGTTATAGCTGAAAGAGGGCGTGCACGAGCTCTAACTGAGCTTATACTGACGAGGTATTCATTGCAGTGTACTGAAGTTGGAAAAAGCATCGATGTAGATATTGGTGAGATCCACGAGGTGGTCAGTGCTCTCGGTTGTAGTTCTTTTTCTGACGCTGAACGGTGGCGGAATGTGCTGGCGGATTTTACAACCAAGTGGAGGAATACAATTTAGGTAAACTGACTCGATGCTTCCCATGCCAATTAAAAAGATTAATTCCCGAATTGAATTTGTCTCCGCTATTGCCGAGAGGTTGAAGCTGTTGGTTAATCATGCTTGCCAGTCACGAGGCGCTGTGAGTTGCGAAGATCGTTCCCTTTCATTTCTCAACTCTGAACACGACTATGAAGCCGCTGACACACGAAGTCATGACGTCTTACAAGAATCTAGAGTATCTCGAGACGCGTATGATCAGAAAGACTTATATGATGCAGAGCTCACTAAAAGAAATGTATGAAATTGTGTTGTCCCATTCGGCAGCTTGTGGAAGGCTCAAAAATTGTTATTGTGCCTGATGGCGTGCTCAGTTTGGTCCCATTTGCCGCCCTGATGGATAAAGACGGACACTACGCAGCGGAGAGCTTGCAACTGAGGCTAGTTCCGTCACTAACAACAGCAAAGATTAGTACATGGAATTGGGTAGAAACTGGCAGACTGGGTAATCCCTTGATAGTGGAAGACCCAGATACTGGTCCCAGATCGAGGCTGCGTTTGAAAAACGAGAAGCGCAAATGGTTGGCAATTTACTTAACACACCACCATTAACTGGGAAAGAAGCGACCAAACAGACATTTTTACAATATTGTGAAAACGCAAACTTGATTCACATTGCATCCCATGGAGATATGAAAAGAGGAGAAATCTTACTCGCGCTTCGGATTCAGTAATAAAAGGTAGGCGGCCCAAGAAAGAAGATAGAGTTCTTACTATATCAGACCTGGGAAAAAAGATTGAGAGCAAAGCTTGTGATTCTTAGGGACGGACCATCATTTTTTTGGAGGGGGGTATGAGAAATTTCGAAAAAAATTGTTTGCAGAGCTTGAAACGTCAAAATAAATTGTTTGCAAGAGTCTCTAGTACAAAATAAAATGTTTGCGAGCAAGCTTTCTCAAGAGCTATATTAAAGTATTTAAAACTTGGTGTGAAAATGTGATGAAGTAAAATCTTTATACATTCAGCGTTCTACACAATCCATATACATTTGCTCATATTGATTGATCAAAACGTTTTGGTCTTTTCACATTAATTTAATCATCTACTACCTTTTTCTAATATTTACAAACAAAATTAGCAGTAACTATTGAATTAAAATTATGTTTGTGTGAAGCAAAGGACACCTGTTACTTGAGTATATCAATGTTATTTTATTATCAGATGAAACTGTTCAATTATGTATTGTCAGAGTTTGTCAGTTGTGATTCTGATATATAATCGAGTACTCAAACGTAACGTATTCAACTACATGATGGTATTCTACAAATATATTCTTATCTCAAATATAATCTTATCTCAAAAATTAATATGCAAACCATCAACACAATTAAGAACAAAGATATGTTCATGTACTAAAATATTATAAAACTGAACAATGTAGAACATATATGCTCATATATTTATAGTGCAGGGTATTACTTGAGTGGTGATTCTAAAGAACTTGTATCAATAAAGATGTTGCTCAATACATATGTTAAACAAACTGAAGTCCAAATAGGGTTCGGTTTTTATGTATTACCAAGTACGAACTCAAATCACTGCAACATGACAAGAATATAAACAACATATATTATATAAACTCAATAATACTCCACATCCTCCTCGTCCTCTTCCTCATCATCCATAGAATCAAAAGCAGGAACCTCGAATAAAAGTTGATCAATAGGTGCTTCGTCACTGTCTGAATTATCAAAAATATTATAATTTTCTTGAAACAATTGTTCTTCAAGCTCAGCAGAACCACTTGTGCTTGCTGGGGAATGCTCGGCATTAGCATCATCAGAATTATTAATATCACCTGTACTGGTCAAGTCTACTCTGTCACTGTTTCTTGGAGAATGCCCAG
>JANSTR010039785.1:0-13321 GCA_025434805.1 Antipathozoanthus remengesaui | reverse complement strand
CCCCATGTTTAGGTAGGTTAACTTTATTTCAACATGTCTTCATAAATTTCAGCATACTGAGAAAATAGATGGATTCCAATACAAAGTCTCTAATTCGGCCGATCTTTCTGGTATGACGAATTTTGAGTTTGGGCCGCCTGTGGCGCAGCTGGCATTTCAGTCACTGGACGGGAAACCTTTTTGTTTTTTTTACTTGTCCTTCTCTGAAAACTTATAACACATTTATTCTCAGTTATTTCAGTTATATTCTTGCTATTATCTTCATAATGATTAATGTTTTTATAAATTGTCATCCATTGGCCTGCCTAGACTAATTATTACTATAATATGAAGGTCAGTTGATAAACCTATAAACCTGGAAGGCAAAATATATGTGATGTTTATTTATTTGTTGAGCTTTATAACCAGATATGTGTAGCGCACTTCATTTTCCAATAAGGGCATTTAGCTCATTGGTCCCACTCAAGCCTTGAGTGTAGTTTCTGCTTGTCAGAAAGGCCATCATCTGCTACAGCCTCGACGAGAGAGCGGAACCGCGTTACTTTAATAAGAGCAAGATGAAAAGGGAATGGATTTACAAGTTACGTTTAGTCTTATCGAGTTAGAAAGAAAGAGCGCATGTTACGGACAGAATACGGCAGCTGAAAAGAACGGTGAACAATTCTTGACAATTGAGACTACATGCGCAGGTTGAAAGAAGCCGAAATGTTTGCAAAGTTCTTTTAACTCCAGACTGTTGCTTTCTGACATATGAATAACAACGAATTTACTAAAAACACAAGATTAAATATGGATGATGGGGACACCTCAAAAGCGAGTACCGATCACTGTTGGCCCTGCAATGTTATTCGTCGAAAGCTAGTAAGATTGGATTATCATCACGAGTGCATACACGGCGTAAAACGGACCGCTTTTGTTGTGAAAATAAGTGCAAATATTGCCGATGACCCGTAACACAAGTTCACTGGTCAAAATCACGGTCCTTTAGCAACATTCGCATCAAGTGCATCTAAAGACGTTTTCTGTTTTTGAAGGGGGCGGTTATTTCGTATGGGTAAATTAATTTTATTGGGAGGGGCGTTTATCACAATAACATGATCTTGCATTAGATTCAAGACTTGTGCTACAGAGTGAGTGTTTCCGTTGAAATCTTACAAAATATACTTGCCAATTCTTAATTAGTTTAACTCACAATTAAACACGATCGTGATCACTTTTTGGTTCAGATGTAGAACCTGATCATGGAAGTTTTTTTTTCATCGTCACTTTTCATTATTGCGTCCTAGGAATGTACGAACACTCAGAGAAAGAAGAAGAGGAAAAGGCCGATGGGCCTGAACTACATGATCGACGAGAATCCTCCTTGGTATCTGTGCATCATTCTGGCTTTACAGGTAATCACCCAAACCACCATCCCCACCCACTATGGGTAATAACCCCTTTACCGCCGTACTAGAGGTAATCACGCCCTACTTACCCCATTACAGGTAACCACCCCTATCCCACCTCACTACAGGTAATTACGCCCATCCCACCCCATTATTGGTAATCACTCCTTCCCGCCGCGCTACAGGTAACCACCTGTTTCCCATCCTACTATACGGGTAGTCATGTTCAGATTCCCATCCCACCCCACTACGGGTAATGACCCGAACCTCTATCCACCCCACTACAGGTAATCACCCCATCCTACCCCACTACAGGTAACCACCCAGACCCCATCCTACTATAGGTAGCCACTCAGACCCCCATCCCACCCCACTACGGGTAATGACCCGAACCTCTATCCACCCCCCTCCATGCAGTTTCAAAGTAGCTGAGAGTGCTAAAGTTGAACAATGTAACAGTAACTTTTGAATATAATGAGTCCATACCTGAGCTATCTGGAAGACTTGAAAATGAACAATGCGATTGTGTTTGTACGAAAGAAATCAACTAGACATGGCACATACTACACCATACCGACACAAACAGATGGCAGATCTCTACTACTAAATAACTATTCTGTTAATAAAGTATGTAACAGAATTTGAAAAACTAGATTTCTTGAAAGCTCTTTAATGCCACACATTCATTTTTAAAAATTCACAAAGTTTTCAGTTGAAGTGTACCAAGGTGTAACAGGATTTTTTTTTGCCAATTTGTCAATAGGATTCAGTTGCCAATATGGAAATATTTAGCTGTATTGGCAACTGTATCCATTGCAATTTCAAGCATTGCTAACTGTACATCACCTTTTTTATAACCACAAAATTACCTCTGCAACTTTTCAGAATTCAAACTAGACTATTTTGAATATGACTAAATTAATCTGTTCAATGTTACTTTGCTTCAAAAAGCACGATTAAAGCGAATTGTAAATTCTCAGTTAAAATAGGGTTTATGTAATGTAATAAACAGGACATTACATAGCCGCTTGGAAATTTCTCTTCTCGTGTTGAAAAATATTTCACTCATTTGCTCCACTCACTTGTAAAGTATATTTTTTTCAACACTTGAAGAGAAATTAATGCGTACTGTACTATCCAGGTACTATTTGTCATCAGCATGTGTAATAATATATCTTTGTTTGCCATACTGATCAATTTTCTGTGATTTTCAGGACCTATCTAGAGCGATCACGGACTTTAGAAAGTAAACATTTTTAATCAAATGCAAAGTTTATTTGCAATTAACTAAGGCAACTCATTTTGCACTGAATTTTTATGTTTTCGGGTGGAGGATATTACTTGACCTGTATATATACGAAACTGCTGTTAGGGTACTAGATAGTTTTGAAGTCTAATGGGTGACACTTAGTTTTGTAGCAGTTGGTGCCTTAGTATGACATGTGGAGGGTCTTCACAGGTAATATGTAAATATTTTTAGTTGATTGGGTCTTAGTTTGAAATGTTGGGCTTTGACGATCTTATGTTTTGTAGGTCTTGGGGTCTTAGTTTAAAATGTTGGGTCATTAAAGATCTATAGTTCTGTAGTTGAGGTCTTAGTTTGAAATGTTGGATCTTTAACTTAACGGCTTTGTTTTGTAGTTTTGGGGTCCTCATACTTTGAAATGTTGGATCTTTAAAGCCATCTAAAGAGCTTTGTCTTGTACAGTAGGACTTAGTTTATTGGCAGACACCTCTTTGGACACTTGTAAGAGATGCAGGAATTAAGTGCATAAATCTGTAGTGACTACACATACATGTAGCTAATCATTTTTTACTTGATAGCCAAGTTAATTACCACTACATTCAGTAGATCTAGAAGCTTTTTGATTGTGAAACTTGCCAATGAAGTGACAGTGATTATAATTACACTACTAGGCTTGTTATGTGAGCAACCACTATTATTAATAATTCAATATAAGTGGAGACTACTTGTGTTCTATTACATCACTAAAAAGCTTTATAGTATTCCTCAGTCATCAATTGCAGCAGCACAAATAGCAATGCAGCAGATACACAGACAGATTGTTCCTAGCAAGATGTATGTAGAGGTTGTTATCCAGAATGCAAACAGGTACAACGTCTTGTTACAGTATTCACTTTTATCACTTGGATTATAAGAGGGCTCATAATTGGAATAAATCCACACATTTCCTGCGATAAACCAGGCTGTTAGAAAGAAGTCCAGGACAGACTCAAACGGGTTCTTGCGTTTCTCTTCTCCTTCATTATCGTTGTTTCTTGCCTTCTGGCAAAGTGTTATCAGATTTCGAAAAATTCCCACGGAGCCGCCCACAATGAGGTAAATTGGAATCTTCTCCTGTATGGGGCAGTCATTCTTGTATCGAGCTCCTGTCAATGGAATGAAAAAACATGTATCGCATTATTAAATTATGAAAATAAAAGGAAATCGGGATGAAGCAAAAAAATAATCACTAATGTAGCTACATGATTGTATAATTATACATAATGGAGAGAAAGAGAAAGGTTCATTTTTGGCAATTTCCTGACTGTGATTTTATGAAAGTTTTTGTGCAATGAGGTCAGATTGAAAAGGTCACCGTTAGCGCATTTAAATTTGCTTTAACATCAAGACAGGTAGAAATCATCAACTTGATCAATAGTACATGCAATGAGCCATCACTTTTTGTGTGCACGTGCCAATTCCTGATCCCATGCAGCATGAACTTCTGGTACATCACTGAATTGAAAATTTTTGAAGTGCTAAGGAGAAAAATGAATCCAGTCTAAGCTAACACTAAATCATGCTCTTTTTATTTTTCTTTACTTTCGAAATATTTGCATTGGTTAAAAAATTGACACCCCCCTGACACTTTGAAAAGGGGGTGAAATTACCCTCTGAAATGACAAACAAAGCATGAGCACACCCTTTAATGATGATGAAAATGGGGAACCTAGAGGACTCTCCTGCAATGAATTACAAATACATAGCAGTGACATGCATTGACATCTTTGTAGAATCTTGGGCCTGGTTGATCGAAAATGAATTAGCGTTAACCCAGGGTTAAAATTTTAACCCATGACTGGGTTTACATCCTCAACCCTTTCAGCCCCAAACACGACAATTGGTGTGTTGCTAAATTCTCCTAAACTGTCTCCTTAGCTTTCTTATAAACAGGTTGGGAGAATTTTGCTTTTTATCATTAATAGTTTGATGTCTATGACCAATTGCTTTATTCTCATAATCAAACAATATATTCTGTGTAGAAAATGTAAGGAGAAGATATGAGTTGATAAACTGGCTGGCACTGAAAGGGTTAAAAGCTGACTTGGGCTGTCATTTTGAGTTTACCTAACTTGATTTCCTTGTCATATTAATAAAGATTGGACTTTGTGTTCCTAATTAAGTAACTGAAGGAAAATTAATTTAAAGTTTTACCAATCCTGGATTAAGCTAACCCACTTTTGAACAGCTGGACTCTGGATGTTATGAAGTCATAATTCCAATAAAAAATATTCTATCACAGTCAAGTTTTGTAAGTGCATGCCAAAATTTGGTTTGTTTACATATTGTGGCTGTGAGACTTCTTAGATGTCACAATTTAAATATACTGTCTGGTAGTTCATATTTAAGAAACAATCAATCTCTAACATATAAAGTGAAAATTATATGACACCATAAGTGTCAATTGAAAAATTACAGTTCTGTTAACATGTACATGTGCTTACCAATGACAATCATCGATATAGGAATAGCCATAATTATCCCCAGTGCAACTGTACAACCAACTAAAGGTAAGAAATGTGACATAAGTTAGAAGATGATAATATTATCACAAAATTTAATAATGATAGTTACACATGGTCAATAACTTATTGCCCAGTGAATAACAATCATTGTTATATGGCAAGTGTATTTTCGACTTGAATGTGTGCTCTCATTGGCTAAATCGAGGTCACATGGATGAGTTCAAATCAAACGTTACCTGGCTGGTCAACATCTCGAAAATTGTTGACCAGCTGGTGAACATTGCTGTCGCACTGTCACGTTTGATAGTGGGAAAATTTGTTTTGTTTTAATAATTGTGTTCTATTTTGTTTATGCTATATAACAAAACACTTAATGACTGCTCCCTCAGGAAACATCTGTTTTGTTTCCCTCGAATTTCTATGTTTCCCTCGAGTTCGTCTTGGGAAACATTGAGATTCTCGAGAAACAAAACAGATGTTCCCCTCGTGAGCAGTCATTAAATGTATACTGTCTCACTTTGCTCGACAGAAATTCACGGCAGCCTACCAGTATTAAACATCTTCAGTTTGAGGACTAAGTTGAAGCATGTTTAGTTTTCATATTTCTTTTTCAACACTTTTTATCGTGATAATCATGCTGAATGCTTTCGTGAACATTACGTTCATTGATCGAACGAAGCAACACAATTTGATCAACATGCTCTTTATTCACTCGAGAAAACATAATTACCAGTAGTTTAAGTGTATATAAATTTGGACAGTAAACAAAATTTACCTTTGCATTTGTACTCTCGAAGTTCAATTAGAACTTGCTTTGATCCACTATTGCAAGTCATTGTATTGGGTTTGTTTCATACCATTAGCTGGCTCCCGCTCCGAGATATTTATAAAAGATATATAATATATTGGAGTAATGTACATATATATTTTTATACACAAGACAACTAAATTCGTAATTTATAAGAAGTACAATGTAATCGAGAATCAAAACCATTTAAACCCTGTACTTCGAAGTCGCCAATATTCCAGTAGGTTGACTAACAATGGAACGCTGAAAACAAACGGAAGAAAATTGTTTTGCATCCATCAATTTTAGCGTTTTGACTATCGTTGTTAACATTTCTGTTTTAGTTTCTGATACCAATATTTATTAAAGATTTTACGAAAGAAACAAACTACCTGATATGTTTTGCAAATCTGTTGTGTGATGAACAGCTGACCGTTATGTCATACGAACTGTATATAATTAACAAATAGAACATGAGCTTACAATTTCTATCAGCATTCAGTCTGCTGCCTCATGAGCTATCAAACTGGCAAAAACAAATTGAGAGCAAATATTCTAATTGTTTTGGTAGGAATCTCCAGGCAATTGGTTGGCTCAGTGTGTGCGTGGTTGGCTCAGTGTGTGCGTGGTTGGCTCAGTCGGTTAGATGTGTGACTGCCAATCCAAGGTCCCGGGTTCAATCCCCGGCCTTGCCGAGGGTTGAATTATTTCGGGACCTTCTTTCGCCACACCGTCTGCGGACAGGGACATTAAGCCGTTGTTCTAGTCTCTCAACGTTCTATCGGGAGACTTAAAAAGAACCCACACACTTATCGATAGGAGTAGGCTAATGCCAGTGTTGTGTTCTGTTAACCTGAGGGCACGACTTAATGTCTCAGACAGAAATACATCGTAAACCGCTTACAGCGGTCTGGCTAAGACCCTCACCCACTGAAAAATATACTTGTTGTAAACAAGTGCTGAAAAGTCCCATGGGGAGCACTTGCAATATATGTATGTATGTATGTACTGTTAACTATGATGATTGTATTTATGAGAAATAAAAACGATATAAAAACACGACGTTTCGATTGTCCCTAAGGACTTGTTTTTAACTTGTCCCTAAGGACTTGACTTGTCTAAATTGTCCCTAAGGACTTGACTAACGATATGACGGTCTTAAGAAAGTGCAAGACTAAATTTGAATGTTTATTATAGGAAATACTTTTAATGCAAAAGTACAAGCCATCTCTAAACAGTCAGAGTGATTCCCTAAGGGCCAAACTTTTTACGTAATTAAGCTTAGCAGACTACAGCATTTACTTTAACTCTGTACATTTGAATTTCACTTGATAATGAGGTCAGCATGATCTCGAAACGTCGTGTTTTTATATCGTTTTTCTTTCTCATAAATACTTGTTCAAAAATCTTTATGATGACTGTAAAGCGCACTTGAACATATTCATATGAAATTTGTGCTATATAAATGCATTATCATTACCATTTACGTTCTCCTTTGCAATCTATTCAGCTGTTTAAATGAGTACCGGTTTCTGATGGGATCTAGCTTGTGGTGGAATTGTGTCCCGCCCAGAGGAGCCATGAACTCTTATCAGCTTCACTCTTCCCTACTAAACCCTGTTTTAAATATACCAAGCCAGTTGACAAAACCCTATAAAGTGACCATTCATTTTGTTCTCTTGAAGAGTAGAAGTGTTTGGTGTTATTCAGTCTAACTTTTGAACCAGTTGACGAAACTCTATAAAGTGACCATTCATTTTGTTTGTCTCAAAAAGTAGATTCTATCAATGTTCATTGTTTCATGAAATTCAGAAGCTGATAGGTCATTTCGCCCCATGGTCATTTTGCCCCAAGTCATTTTGCCCCAGGTCTCAGTTAGTTCTCTCCAAAACCTGGGTCATTTCGATCCACGTCTTAGTCATTTCGCCCCACATAAGTTTAAAATGTTTTTACACTAAAATACAGCATTGTGTATCTAATCTAGTATTCATTTTGACTAATATTTATTGAAGACAACATCAGCAAATAGAACGTCGAACAGGCAATTCGAACGCTCAAGACTCTCGCTACTATGGAATTACGGAGACTTCATGTGGTCCCAAAAATTTTTTGTTCTTCTTCGCTCGCTACAACAGACAACGTCAGACAACTTCGATTTATTTAAATGACAAATTTGTCAGTTATTCGTTTTCAGTTCTGCAGCCCTAAAACTTATATAGAAAACAGAGTTGCTGCTGTTGTCAACTTCACAAATTATGCGTGGGAATGATTCAACAGGACTGGTTAAAACCTGACAGCTTCTTCCTTGTTGTGGTACGTGGAGTCATGCAACATCTCAATTTTACAACAGAGAATGGACTGCCTTGAACCAATGTTGCTGTGATTACTGAACGATATATGGAATGAAATAATACTTGCAAAATGGGTCACTTTCATGCTTTATTTCATCTTGTGCATATTCGCTATATTAGTATATATACGCGTGACTGTAAACAACGCACAAATCGAAGCAGACGTGTTGCGACAATCAATAATTTTCCACAAAGATGAAATAAAACGCAGTCTCTTCTTATTTTATTGCAAACACAATGTAAGACTTACCACTTTCCGAAGTAATGACTGTACGGCCTGCAGTGCTTGTCAAACGTGATAAGGTAATTGATTGATAACGAAAATCGTTCTCGCGCGTGCTTTGTTTTTCTAAACCCGTCTTCGAAAAACAGTAGTCAAACGGAATACTAGATTAGTCACAGAACGCTGTATTTTAGTGTAAAAACGTTTTAAACGTATGTGGGGCGAAATGACTAAGACGTGGGGCGAAATGACTTGAGGCGAAATGACCATCGGGCGAAATGACTTGGGGCGAAATGACCATGGGGCGAAATGAATGGTAGCTAAGTATAAGCCTCAAACCTAAGAGTCCCTTGACTCGGAAACTGACTTAGTTTTTACTGTATTTGTGGTAAAAGGTAAATCGACTTTTGAATAATACCGGTACTGTAGTTCCTTCAGGTTGTAGTTCCTTCAGCTCTAGGCCTGGTATCGATGGAAACGGACTGTGTACCCTTTAATCCCCCCACTTCACCCTGTCAGCGATCTGTTTCAAGTGTATCAAATTTCTCGAAGATCGTCACCGTGTTTCAGAAAACCTGCTGGATAATTCAAACTCTGAAACACTACTCTAGAGACCATAACTTAATATCCAATGGGAATACCCCGTGAGTTTAAACTACAATTAACTTTGCAGTTAGATTTAAGCATATACATTGTGGATCTAAAGGTACCGTTTCTTGTCAAAGCAAAACAAATAATTCCTGACACCTTACCAGTTGTCCCGGGGAGCGCTGCTAGTGCTGCTAAGTAAGTCACGTAGCCTGCTTCCTGATCTGGGATGGACTTGAACTGCACTGGTCGAATCGTCAAACACATATGTTTGCAACTGACCTAAATTTATAGAAAACTGTATCAGAACACATAATAATAACTGTTACACCAAAAAAGCTAGAATAGTCCAAGTTTACTACTAAACAGGTGTTTGGTGCAGATTATGTCGGATATACGACGCACCATTTACACCACGCATTGCTGGCCACAAGTATTAATCCATTGGATGACACCTCAAGGACGCCCATGGAACGTGAACATTCTCAACGAGAATCAATATAAATCTAGAAGAAATGTGTGACTGTCTCGTCAATGAGATGCTTTACATCAACAATACGTTTTTACATTTGCTTACTCTTGGTTATATTTTATAATTCAAATTCTTAAATCTTGACATTTTTTTGTCTTATCCATTGTATATATTTTCAGCTTGTTCTAGTTTTTATTTGATAATGACGTTCTGGCAACATCGAAACATCCTATGTTCCATAATATGTCCAATATTTTATCGCAGATTAATAAACAGCTGGAAGAAAAATCGTGCTACTCTGTAACCAGTAAACTCACCAAAGTAGTATACTCCCTCGATTAGCGTAAATGGAATGTAACTCACCAAATTCATCCTGATAACAGTGAAGGGCACCTGGTGGCATAAAATCGTACTACTCTGTAACCAGTAAACTCACCAAAGTAGTATACTCCCTCCATTAGCATAAATGGAATGTAACTCACCAAATTCATCCTGATAACAGTGAAGGGCACCTGGTGCCAGTTAACTCACCAAATTCATCCTGATAACAGTGAAGAGCACCTGGTGGCATAAAATCGTGCTACTCTAATCTGTAACCAATTAACTCACCAAATTCATCCTGATAACAGTGAAGAGCACCTGGTGACGTATCATCATGTGACCTGGCAACATGAGTGGCATTAGGCGGTGCTGTCTCCACTGCTTGCAACAGAACACTGGTTAGCCCAGAAGATTCACCAGTTCTCCGACGTCTGCGCCTTCGTGATCGCCTGTGAAAACTGCTGCGTCTATGACGAGCTAAAGTTGAAGATCTTCTTGCCAGAGCCAACTCTGAACTTTCTCTGGCTGATCCTTCTGGTTCGCCAAGACTGCCACTCTGTGCGACAGTGGAAGCATTGTCTCTGTACATCATAATGTTCACACTTGTACTATCAATAGACTCTGGCTGAGAACCCGTTGATAAGTGACGCCTATCAAATGACTCAGACAGTGGTAGTTCAAGCACGGAGGGGTTATCTATAACTGATGGACTGTCATAATTTGATATCGCACCAGCATCGATAGACACTTCCGCAACAGATCCTTTCCGTGATTCATTCACAACCTCAGAAACTGACCGGGGTCTGTGACTTTCTCCACTTTCTACAGATCCCTTCCTGGAAGGACTTTCCTTAGGAAATTCAAAATCCACTTTGGAGCCTGTAGTCAATTTTACATCATTCCTAGAGCCAATAGAGTCAAGCCTTTCAGCTGCAGTGTGTATTTCTCCACCAGCGCTTCTGCTGTGCCGTTTTCTGATCTTGTCATAACCTTCTAAGACTGCAGCTGCAGCTTCAAGTGTCCCATTTTGACCCAAGACACTCAGACTTGATCCTTCACTGTGTGGCGACATGTACTTCTCCTTTAGCATGTCTTCTCTCTTCCAGATGTCAGACACTAGCAGGCCGGGTACTGATCGCGACTGAACAGGACTGTCGGGGATAGGCAGGGGGAGTGTGGACAAATCACTTAGAGTATCTGAAAATCAAGTACACACATGTATTTACAGTTAATAAATCAACCAAAAGTTACAGAACAATTTTCCGCACCGTAAAGTTGGAAGAAAACTGACGTTTAAAGCATTAGCCCCTCGTCCGAGAATCTGGTTAACACTCGAAACGTCAGCTTTCTTCCAACCTTACGGGACGGAAAATTGTACTATTAACCCTCTGTGTTTTTCTTTTAACCTTACGGGACGGAAAATTGTACTGTTAACCCTAAGTGTTTTTCTTAAGGACAGTACATGAGTACAATGTACCGCCTTTCCCCAGCTGTAACCCAGTCTGAACTTTAGCTTGGGATAAGAGAAGTGCTACTGTTGTACCTCCTTTTCCAATCGATGTACCTTCCATACTAAACCTTAAGAAAAACATTGACCCTTGGTTAATTTTATTATATGTTTTATTCACCCATTGACATAGTCTATAGCTTTCTTAGTAACTATTTCTTCTAATTACAGTTTCAAAAACTGACTGATTTAAAATGTTGCTGAAGAAATAGCTGGAGACTGAAGCATATACTAAATGCATACTAGGCCAAGTGAAAAACAGAATTAGTTAGCACCCTTTTTCCAGAAATTGTGTGGTCGGGAGGGAGGTTTTTTTAACTCTGAAGTTTTGATGTTAAAATAGAATAAAACATATCCCTATTTATTGTCGTTACTGCATCAAAGTATTCAGGCATACCTTATCATATGTACATAAACATGATATTAGAATGCAGAAAACATAATTATCGAATAACAAATTCAATTCAAAATGCTAAAAATCTCGAACAATTCTAACGAATTTGGTAAGTTTTCGGACAAATAATTTAGACTTCTACCAAGTTTTGCAATCGCAAAATAGTATTAAAACATTTTTTAAAGAAAAACTATAAAAGTAAAAATAAAAAACAAACTGAATCCTAAACATCACACCCAAGCTCAAATTTAAGATAATTATTTATCGAACGTATGCATAACCTATTAAATCATGTACCCGAGAGCTCTGCTCTTGACGACTCTGCCGTTGGTAAGTCCAGTGTTTGGTGGCTGGGCTCCGGTGAGGGTTCAAAGTTACAGCTACATGTTGCAATGCTTTCCATTGTACCACCTGTGGCTTCTGGCGAAGCTTGCACCTGTTCGCCCTCCTCCTCCTCTTCTCTCTCATCATCTTTTTCACACATGCGCAGTTAGATAAAAAGAATCAGCCGATGTCAGTTTCTGAAGTGCTCAGATGAAGTTTCTTCAATTATTAATTTAAAAGAATTACAATGACTTTACTGAAGTCTGTTTCTTGGAGTCTTTGTTCATTAAAATCCACAAACCGAAGTTGAATACCGGAATGAGAGCCGCTAAAGAACTTGTTTTGTTCAGCTAGAACCGTACATTATTTTGTATTCACACATTCCAGCTTTGTTTTCACACATTCCAGCGTTGTATTCACACATTCCAGCTCTGATTTCACACATTCTAGCTTTGTAAGTTAAGTATAAAATGCACCACCGTGTAGTTTCACATTCAGTCCTGACGATGATTTTGAAATAAAATCAAAATGTTGGCATCTCTACAATTAAGTTGCTTTAACTTAAATATTAAGTTCAAACAATGTTTTTCGGAGTTATATTCATACTTTACTATCTTCATGTGTCAATGGGTAATGGATTAATGAAAGGGCAGTCACTTTTATGACAGTTGTTTTGCACAAGCTGCAACCTTTTGAAACAGAACGCATTTACAGTGCATGCACTGGTACCAAATGGATTATTGAGAGATGTTACGTACCATTTACCAGGCAATCTTGACTGGAGTGGATACCTTCACATTGATCACCTGTGAGGCCGGGTAATATCTTGCCGCTGGGGCTGCAAAGATGAAACGAAAAATGAAGCAAGATAGCAATATCCCTGTAGCAACTGGTACTCTGACGAGGCTAGATACTTTGCTTAAGCCATACTGTACCTTGGTTCATGACATGTGTGCAAATCGCCTGGGGGTGAGGGAGGGGTACTCCTGTATATTGACTACAGTAAAACCTCTCTAAGATGGACACCTTCGGGACCGGCCTTAACTGTCCGTCTTAGAGAGGTGTCCGTCTTATAGAGACTTGAGGTAAATTGAATTGGCTGAAAAAGGCACTGAGAGCGAAAGGGCAATAGTGAATGATGCTGTTTCCCGAAACAAGGAAAAGAGAAAGAAAGATTCTTCAGAAAATGCGCCTCAGCCCAAAAAGCAAAAGCATA
>JANSTR010039674.1:0-13323 GCA_025434805.1 Antipathozoanthus remengesaui | reverse complement strand
CTGACGTTCTGAACTCGGTCTAGTGCCTGATTGATAACATGATCAGGGTAGCCTCGTTCAGAAAAAAATGTCGACATGTTGCAATTGGCTTTCGAAGCACTGCTATTGGGATTTTTATTTACTGTTTTTAACCCTTCACAGAGCTCTAGACTCGCATTAATCTGATGATTCAAGTTTAGATCAAAGCTTAGTAACATGTTACAACCCATCTTAAATAATTGAATCCAATCGGTTTTCCCAATTGAACGCAGATATAGGAATTTCCGTCTTTTGAGAAATGTGTATCAACATAAAACAGCCTCTTGCTAAGACAAGCAGTGATGTTAAAGAAATAGTTAGATTTGTTGAAAACACAGAAATTAAAATTTGACTAAAAATGAGAATTCCGATTGGGGTTGGACGAGAGTTTGTTCAACTATCGCGTACTATCATCTGGCGGTCAAATGTGCATGAGATACACACGGGAGTGCATGAGAGTTATCGTCTAGTCTATACGGCATACCTAAATGATAGGATTGTTGATCCACGGCTCTTTCAACATTTCACTGTGCCGAAGAACCCTTCGAAGTTTTTCGACATTTTGGAACGTTGTAACCAAATTAACTTGCAAGAGTTCAGGAGTTGTAGTGTTTAGAATGGCGCCTCATTCACTATTCAACTCCTAAATATAATCTCATGAACTGGCATAGCATGATTAAGCGATTCATGGTATAAGGAAAACTATCTGGTAGGAGTTGCCTTGCTAGAGTGTTCAAATGGAAAGCGACGTCAAAAGAGAATAGTTATTTGACAGTTAAGCCGCTGAGTTCTCTGATTGCCAACAAGTGAGTAGGAGAAAGGATGTGCATGGAGTAGTGGAGAACTTCTTTGGCATCAAGCAAATTTTATTCTGTATCATGATGGTGCTTTCAATAAAGTAATGGGATATGACGGTCGGCCGCGACATTCTGGCTTCGTTCCAGTTTGAGTGTATTATTAGTTCGAGTGAACTAACGTGGACGTTACACCAGGAGATATAAATATGTTTCAAAGTCAGAGTTAACACAAGGTCACACTGAATGTCTAGCTATGTTGGCTTTGCTTGTCATACATTCAATATAATAAGTAACAAAACTAAGACTGAGTGGAGTCCAATTAGGTCTGTAATCATATGGGTGATAACAAAAATTGAACATTTTCAAATCACAGATTTTGCAAGCAAATTAAGACAAAATATAGTGTTGAATGAACCAATCAGATCTGAGGAAATTTTTATAATGAAATATGATGTAAAAGTGAGCTGGAAATGGCAAGACAATGCAGAAAAAATATACGAAGAATAAAAAGGTTTAATCTAGTATCTGCTATATTTTTGAGCCCTGCGTTTCTTTTGACACCATTAAAAAAAATTCACTGGCGCAAAATTAACAAAAGCTATTTGATACGGGAAGTTTAATAGGACAACGTTTCTGGCATTTTTCTTACGCATATTTGCGTTTGGCAGTTCATTTACCTCTAGAATAATCTGAAACGGCTTTATGTAAAAGAGTCGGGTTTGTATCTATTTATGTTGGTCAGTGTTAGTATACTATACAAAGACGGAAGATATCTAAGAAAGGTAGGGAATTAAAATAACGTTTGTATTTATTAAAACCATATCTTTTGCCAATTTGGAATATTTTTAGAAATCGCGGCATTTCCTATTTCTGTCACTCGGCCGGGATTGTTGGTCGAATACAGCTCATGACTTTCAAGTTATTATCAATTCTCCGATTTTATATACAAAAGTACGAATATAAGTAGTTCTTATACTAGCTGTAAATAAGAATATTGTCAAGATGTTTCTTAGGTTAAAGAGTATATGCTGTCTGCAATGGCGGCATAGGGTGGGGCATGCAAATACAAAGGCTCTGTCTCGTAGGATCTTGAAAGAGCGTCTGTCTGGATCGAAGAGCAACTTGTAGCCTGTTGTTTGATCTTTGGTAGCTTGCATGTTTCTGGTAGAGCTTTATATTTCTTGCTGTTATATATATTGCGTTAGCTTTACAGAGGTACCGCATATATCGGCGAAATCCCTCAACTCAGAAGAGATTGTAGTTCTGTCACTTCAATATTGATATCCCATAGCCTTAATCTTTTTCGCTTTCTGTTGGTTTAACTGGCGGTTTTCTGAATTAAAGTTCCAAACATCCACTAAACAGGGTCGGTCAGGAAGTATCTCAACTTGTTATCAGAACTACGATCATCATGCAAAGGGTCTGGTCAGCAAAAATGGAACTGATTTTGTCCGGTTGAAATGAAGTGATTCGAGGCCAATATTATACCAGAACCCACTGACATTTAGAATGTTGTTTTGCCGACAAAGCAAACTCTACCAGTAAAATGCCGAGTTGATGAACAAGACGCGCGCGTATAAATTTTGCCCAGTGCATGCGGTCCATATATATTTATATATATATATACGAAAACAATAAATTTGAATAAATTATAATCAATTTAAATACAAGGACTCGAGGATGTTTTCGCCCGAGGAAAGCTGACACAGAGGACGTGAAAACAGTCGGTCAAAACCCATAAACCCAATCTTTTTGGATGTTCCTCCATACAAATTGCATGCTTGAAATGATCTCAAAATCAGCCGGTTTGGCATCAAGTAACCAAATCGCAAATACAACACCGATACATTTAACTTCGTTGTAATCCCTTTAAGCTGCCACTGAGCCGAAAGGTTTGCCAAAGATAACAATTGATTCACATGCATTTTCTCAATAAATAAATGTTGAGTATTGTTCCAAAAAGACAAATTCCCGAATAACGATTTTTACTGACAGTTGTTTGGCTTAAAGTTTGACAAGAAATCACCATTTGTCACGAGACCTACAACACCGAATGCGAGAAGCAAGTTTCATTACATAGAAGTCTGTCGACAGTAAAATTGCGTCAGTACAATGATGCACAAGGAGCTGGGGAGCTGAGCTGCCAGGAACGTGGACTGTGAAATTCCACAATCATTTGGCTATGGATGTTCAAAAATGTTTGGCTTGATCTCCATAGAAAGATAAACTATACCAATAGAAAAGTATATGGAAAAGCACAGTTGAACAAAAGACTACAACGACGGGTGAACTTTACAATGAACTTCGACGGCATTTTAGAAGTTGGGTGGGGTTGCGGGGGGCGGGGGGGGGGGGCTTGAAACCCCGAATTGATCATGATCATTGTAGAAGTTATTTGATACGGGAAGTCCAATAGGACAACGTTTTGGCATTTTGTTTACGCATACTTGCGTTCGGCATCTAACTCTAGAGCAATCGAAACGGCTCATGTAAAAGTGTCAGGTTTGGATCTGTTTATGTTGGTCATATTTAGTATATCTATACATCTAAGAATGGTAGGAAACTTTTGCAATATCGAAACCATTTATTTTCCCAATTTGAAAAGTTCTTTTTTTGAAAAACGCATTTCCCGAATGCGGCTCATGACGTCAAGTTATTATCACTTGTCTATTTTTTATTACAAACGTATGAATATAAGTAGTTCTTACTGTAAATAAAAATATTGTCAAGATGATACAGAGTCGATGTCTCTTAGGTTAAAGAGTATATGCTGTCTGCCATGACATAGGGTGGGGCATGCAAATACGAGAGCTCTGTCTCCGAAGATCTGAAAAGAGCGGCCTGTCTGGATCGAAGAGCAACTTGCAGCCTGTTGTTTAAGTCTTCGGTTGCTTTCAAATGTGATCATTGAAGGGTCTGGCTGGCCAAAATAGAACTCAGTAATTCTGTCTAGTTTAAATGAGATGATATCAAGGACAATATTACCAGAACTCGGTGATATTTTGAACTCTACCAGTAAAATGCCGAGTTCATGAAGACCTGACGCGTGCGTATATATTTTTCCCAATGCATGCGCTCCATACAAAAACTGTACATTTTAATAAATTATAACAATGTTAAATACAAAAACTCAAGGGTGTTGTTGCCCGAGGAAACCACGTAGAGTTCGTGAAAACCCATAACCCCAATCTTTTTGGATGTCCCGAGGCAAAACATTATACATAAATCATGCAGTTTCCAGGTTGTAACTTGATTCATCTCGACGCAAATAACTTCTGCCAAAGAATAATGGCTGGCGCATAAGAATTAAGATAACTTCAGAATCAGACCATATGGCATGTTTGTAGTTTGTGCTTAGGAGTTGGAATCGAGTCACGTAATTTTGACATTAACAGCTGACAAAACCAGGTTATGTCAGAACATTTCTCCAGCTCCTTGAGATGATCGATTCACGCTGAGTTAAATGGAGTACAATTAACTCGACCTTGCTATTTAAGACAAAGACTTGTACTTATCTACTAATCCTTACCATGCCAAATTCCTTATAAGATTAGCCGTTAGTGTTTTCTTATATCATAAGAACGACAATGTATATGTACCTTCGATTTGCCGCCAGTGTTAGTTTGATTATCAATCATGACGGACTGACTTCCCCAGTCCGTTAAATTTTGTCATCGTATACTTTTCGTAGGCTTACACTCAGTGTAACTTACAGGTTCTTTTGACTCATGTTTGCACTGGAGGGCACTGGACGGAATGATGTTCTAGATCTACTAATTGCAAACAATAGGTTCGAGGTAGTTTTATCCACACGACCACAGTGTGCAGGGGCGGATCCAGGGAGGGGGGGCATGGATCCGCCCCTGGTGCGTGTACGAGTGTCGATCACCACAATTACAAAGTCAAGGGAAACTAAACTGAACCAAGCAGGTCTTGGCAAGGCGAAACTCTTTTTTGCTCTTATTGTTGACAAAATCTATAATTTTTTTACTTCTGCAGTTGGCCGGCATAGTAGCATGAATGTAGCGCACTATACACGACTAAAGCAAATTCAAATATAACAGTATTATAAACCCGAGAGCTTGGTAAAACAGACCCCAAGGATCGCCTCCTGCACGAGTTTCCGAAGTAACATTGCTTAATATGGATATGAAAGCAAACAAGCTTGGATGATAGATATGATTTATAAAGAAAATAGAATAGAAGGAACCTAGGAAAAGTGGGAAATAAAAACCAGAAAGGAAACTGTGTCTGAATGATGATATAAAATGACTTCAAATCGGTTAATTTTCCTTTACCTATCGATTAACTCAAAAGCGTCAGTTCATATGTTGAATAGATATCGGAAATTTCTTTGGAGCAACGTTGTTGGGATTTTTACTTACTGTATTTACCGTTCACAGAGTTCTAGACTGGCATTAATATGCTGATTCAAGTTTAGATCAAAGTTAACATATTGCAGCACAACTTGAAGAAATCGGCTTTCGGTTTCCAAATGAAGGCAGACAGGAATTTCCCGTCTCTTGCGAAATCTGTTTCAGCATAGAATAGCCTCTTCCTAAGACAAGCAGTGATGTTAGAAAATGATCAAATTTGTTGAAAACACAGAAATTAAAATTTAACTCAAAATCAGAGTAGGGATTGGAGTTGGACGAGAGTTTGTTCGGCTATCGTGGACTATCATATGGCGGTCAAATGTGCATGAGATACACTGCACGGGAGTGCATGAGCAGGGACCGCGGAGCAATTTTTAGATTGGGTGGGCACAGGAGTATGCTCCCCCGAAAAATCTGAGCTCAATCTAGAATTGCTAGAAATGCATTTAAATTTGGTAAGTGGTAACCACAAACAAAACAAGTGAGTTTTTTCTAAACTATGTGAACTGGTAATGCAGGCGAAGCAATGCGGAAAAAAACAAAATGAAACGAAAATGAAGACAAAAGGCTTAATCTGATATCTACTATACTTTTTAGCCGGCCTGCATTTCTTTTGACACCATTAGAAAAATTCATGGACGCAAAATTCGCAGAAGTTATTTGATATGGGAAGGTTAATTGGACAACGTTTTTGGCATTTTGTTTACGCATACTTGCACGTTTGGGTTCATTTACCTCTAGAGTCAACGAAACGGCTTCATGCATGTAACAGTGTCAGGTTTGGATCTGTTTATATGTTGTTCAGAGTTAGTGTACTAAAAAATCCGATCACAACTAAGAAAGGTAGGGAACGTTTGTCAATATCTAAACCATTTATTTTGCCAATTTGAATGTTTTTCAAAAACGCATTTCTTGTGTCTGTGTGGTTTCTTATAAAGACTCAGGGAATGGTGGTCGAATGCAGCTAAATGACTTTCATGCTATATTATATATACAATTACAAAAGTACGAATATAAGTTGTTGTTACTGTAAATCGTCTCTGTCGATGTCTCTTAGGTTAAAGAGTATATGATGTCTGCCATGACATAGGGTGGGGCATGCAAATACGAAGGCTTTGTCCGTCCGAGGATCTTAAAAGAGCGTCTGTCTGGATCGAAGAGCAACTTGTAGCCTGTTGTTTGATCTTTGGTTGCTTTCATTTATGATCAGTTTAAGAGTCTGGTCAGCCAAAATAGAACTGGTTCTGTCCAGTTGAAATGAAGTGATTCATGGCCAGTATTACTAGAACCCATTGGCATTAATTTTAAATTTTGTTTCGCTAATAAACATAGCAAACTCTACCATTACAAGGAGAAGACGCGCGCGTATATATTTTGCCCAATGCATGCGCTCCATATGAAAACTGTCTGGTCGGATTCGGCTGGCCAGAATGATTCAAATTAAAAACAACCAAAGAGAATAGTGAGTTCTTTCTTTGACTACAAGCAGGTGAGAGCCGGGTGTGCATGGAGCAGTGAAAAATTTTTTTAAGATCGAATAAATTTTATTCTGATGGAAGTTTCATAAAGTAATGGGATATGACCGAAACGGTTGGTATCGCCTGCATTCTGGCTTTGTTTCAGTTTGAGTGTAGTAGTTCGAGTGAACAAGCGTGGAGGTTATTCAAGGAGATATAAATGTTTCAAAATCAGAGATAACACTGTAAGGTCACACTGAATGTCTTAGCCATGTTGGCTTTGCTTGTCATACATTCAATGTAATAAGTAATGGAAATAAGACTGAGTGGAATCCAATTAGTTCTGCAATCATATGAGTGATAACTCATAAAAATTGGACATTATCATATCACATATTAGCAAGCAAATTAAGGAAAAATACAATGTTGAATAAACCAGTCAGATTTAAGGAAATTGTAAGTTTTTATAATGAAATATGATATAAAAGTAAACTGGTCATGCGGGCGAAACAATGCGGAAAAAACCCAAAAGGAACACAAAACGAAGATTAAAAGGCTTAATCTGATATCTACTATACTTCTTAGCCGGCCTACATTTCCTTTGGCACCAATAAAAAAAGTTCATGGACGCGAAATTGGCATAAGTTATTTGATACGGGAAGTCCATAGGACATTTTGTTTTCGTATATTTGCACGTTTGGTTTCATTTACCTCTAGAGTCAACGAAACGGCTTCATGCATGTAACAGTGCCAGGTTTGGATCTGTTTATGTTGTTCAGAGTTAGTGTACTACGAAATCCGATCACAACTAAGAAAGGTAGGGAATGTTTGTCAATATCGAAACAATTTATTTGCCAATTTAAACTTTTTTTAAAGAAAACACATTTCTTGTGTCTGTGTGGTTTCTTATAAACACTTCGGGAATGTTGGTCGAATGCGGCTCATGACTTTCATGCTATTATCAATTCTCCCATTATAAATAGAAAACTACGAACATAGGTTCAGTTTTTACTGTAAATAAAAATATTATCAAGACGATGCAGAGTCGATGTCTCTTAGGTTAAAGAGTATATGCTGTCTGCGATGACATAGGGTGGGGCATGCCTGAATACGAAGGCTCTGTCTCCGAGGATCTGAAAAGAGCTTCTGTCTGGATCGAAGAGCAACTTGTAGCGTGTTGTTTAATCATTTGTTGCTTTCAATAGTTTTGATAATTAAAGGACCGTATACGCAGTACTTTTGGGCCCTGCATTTTTATTGACACCATTAAAATATTTCATTGACGCAAAAGAGGAGAAGTTGTCTTATACGGGAAGTCTAAAAGGTCAGCGTTTTAGGCAGTTTTTACTCGTAGTTGTGTTTGGCGGTTACCTCACATCTAGAATAATGTAAAGGGCTCATACAAAAGTGTAAGGTTTAGATCTGTGTAAGTTGTTCATAGTTATTATACGTCAGAGCTCGAAGGCAACCAAGAAAGGCAGGGAACGTTTGCGAATATCGAAATCATTTATTTTCCAATTTAACAATTATTACAAAGTTTGCGTCGACACCCAACAATCGCTAAAGCGTTAAGCTGATCTTATTGCATATTGCAGAAAGACAGGGAGAATGATTGAACAAATGAATGAATGAATGAATGAATGAATGAATGAATGAATGAATGAATGAATGAATGGATGAATGGATGAATGAATGAATGAATGAATGAATGAATGAATGAATATCCTATATTTTTTAAGTTTTAAGCTCAGGATTTCATCAATTACAGAGTAACTGCTTTCCACGAAAGCCGAGGTATTAACAATTAAAACATCTTTAAATAGTTAAAATATTTAAATAAATTAGAGTTGAAGCTGAAGAAGAATGTGATATGTACTATGTATGTGCAGTAAATCACGCACGGATATCGCGCGCGAGATGCAAAACATTTACAATCTCAATAAAATAGATAATATTATTGTACAATCATAGAACTGAACCCAATCGGCAGGAAATATTTTGAAACAGCCGCAAGTGAGTTTTCGTGTGTCGTTAATATATCACGTCACCAAGCAATGTTTGAAGTTGTTTTTATATCAATAGCTTCTGTTGTTGTTATGATTTGTTGATATTTTGCAACGCAATGGCAGTTACTGTTGAAACCTGGGTCCAACTAGCGGCCACTAGCTAGCTACAATTCCCAACTGACCACCGGGTAAGTCTGAATTGTGTCCAGACGGAATTTGAGTTACCACATGCAATAACACATCTGGACAATAACCAAGGAATGTTTATTATCACAAAGACAATTGCAATATTGGGCATACTAACTTCTATGAAAGAAAAAACATATCTCGCAATAGCATATACTGTAAAGTAACAAAAATTTCAAATATGATTCTGATATTCATTTGTTCTAACAAATATCTAGAGCTACATTGTTCTAAAAATAACTGGACCAGAACTTCCAGAATGACTAACATTGTACACTTGATATCAGATGTTCATGTTGCACAAAGACAATATTTCTTGCCTTAAGGTATCAGGCTGTCTAAATAAGTGCTTGAGAGTTAAGTGCGATATGCAACACACAAAATTAATTAAACTTTTGTCCTATTGTATGTCGTCTGTTGTCTTTTAATAAGAGTTCTCTTACAATTGTACTTATTGTTCTCTTTCTTTTGGGTTTAAAGAGATATTTCAGGAAACAATTTGCACTTTATTCGTGTAATCGCTAATAAATCAAGATTTTAAACACCGGAAAAAAAGCTAGTTAAATACTGCAGGATTTCCGGAATTTAGAAGTCTAATATGCGCAACAACATGTCAATCATTGCTGAGCAATTAGTGTCAACACTGCTCCATTGACACTTAATTCATAAATTCTTAGGGAAACCCTTGAGCTCCTACAACGCAAACATCAATTGTGAAGTACATTCTGAAGAGGAATGGCTGTCAAGAAAATTACTGTGCTACTGGTGGTGGTGGTTTGGTTTGCAGAAGATGTATTTGGTATCGTTAATATCCCGACGCTTGAGCCGGGCGACATAGCTCCGCCATTCACTTTACAGACCTTGCTTGGCCAAATGCGCTATGATCCAAACTCATCCGAGTCCAACATTCAGCCCCCGATAGTGTTCCATGCCTTCACAAACAAGTCGGGTTTCCTGCAGGCTTTGCTCCATAACAGAGATTCGCTTGTTGATCTGATTGCCAACTCCCCCGAGAATACTCACTATATTTTCATGTCCTGGGAAAAGCATGCTTTTCTGGATGACTTAGGGGCGAGGCTGAAAGACGCGTGCTACAAATATCACATAAAAAGATGGTAAGTGGACCTTTAATTGTTCTTGATATGTTTTTTGTTCATTGTGGAACTTTATCTTTCTTGTACTAGACTCCGGAACAATAAAACTAAATCTATTCATAAAGCTACCAAATATGCATGCCCCCCATGGCCCAAAACGTTACCGGCTTCAAAAGTCCGGCATGAAATTATCGTTGGTGGGGTCAAACCACATGAGTCATGATACAGTATTCTTTCGGCATGCGTAGTCAGCCAGTCGAATCGATTTCATGTGCAAATGACACAAAAGCGATATCTTTAATATTCATTTTTATTTCTTATATAAAATCTTAAACAAAAACGGATTAGAAGCTCCAGTGTCGTGTTTACACATTTATAAGCTGACACAATTGACAATTGTATTTTTATATATTAACATGCATTGTACACGTGCACGAACGAAAGTCCTTGGTGATATAAGAGTTCATGAACGTCATATGATTTCTATCAATTAATTACTTTGCGCAATATTTAAAACCTATATTTTTCTGTGCGAACACTGAAGATAATAACATTTTTTATTGATATTGTAAATGTTTTGCTTGAGATACAGTTTATGTTAGGGAAGGTACGTTTATTACTGGGGGGGGGGAGGGGGCTGGAGAATTCAGAGCAATTTTTCCTAAAAAATGTTAGACCCTCCCCATTTATATTTAAAACTAAAGTTATGACCCTCCCCAGGAAAGTACCAACAATACAACAATATTTAAGTAAAAGATGTGACCCTCCCCTTAGCTTGCAAATTTGATTAGTGACCCTCCCCTCTCAGGCTCCAGCCCTCCCCCCAATAATAAACGTACCTTCCCTTAATTGATTTAAATTTGCGAAGTTCGAACAGTTCGAACAAATATAGTGGTTTATGGTTAAAGTTACAGTGCTGTACAATTACCCTGTTAATTCCTGTTACCCTGTTAATTTCCAGTGCTGAGCGGCCAAACCTTAATGGTTACTCCCTCTCTTAGTTCGAACAAATATACACGCTTTTTTTTATAAGAACAAACTTTATAAGAACACCCAGGCTGAGATAAGAACAAGCTAAGAACAATCACCAGGCTGAAATCAGTTTTGATGATTGATCAGACAAATTTAAGACTTTTAGTTGATTCTTGTACAAAGATTGAGGTTTACGTACTGTCTGTGCCGTCGAAATGCTGGAAAATTCAGTAGGTAAATACAGAACAGTGTTTTAAACGACAACGAACAAATTAAGTGCGGTAAAATACCGGTAGTTCAGTTGTTTCGTGGTCGTTTAAAACACTGTTCTGTATTTCTTAGTGCCTTTTTATTGAGCCGATATTAAACAGAGCCTTTCCTGCCACTCGTTCGCGCTCTTTTCTCCCGAGCGCGAACAAGTGGCAGGAAAGGCTCTGTAGAGGGTACAATTAGAACAATTTGTGGCCAAAAAGTTAAGAACAGCGCAGCTTCAGCCGAAAGTTATTGGTTCTTATAAAACAAAAACCGCGTAAACGAAGTTAGAATTTGAACAACAAAACGAGAGGTCGACGTTTGACCTGCTTTGACTGTAACGGGCATGGGGTGAAATTATATAAGATTACACTGTTTGGGATTACATAAAGTAGCCGTTGCCGTATTAACGGGTGACAGTATTATAAACGAGGTTTTAACGAGGTTTCGTTAAAAGAAATTGTAAGGTGATATGACCAGGTGAACAGGCGAGGTTCCACAGCAATTGTTACATATGTATATATTAATTATTATCTAACACCACGTACAAA
Source organism: Antipathozoanthus remengesaui (assembly GCA_025434805.1). Taxonomy (NCBI): domain Eukaryota; kingdom Metazoa; phylum Cnidaria; class Anthozoa; order Zoantharia; family Parazoanthidae; genus Antipathozoanthus; species Antipathozoanthus remengesaui. Next base: position 1,614 of record JANSTR010039674.1, on the reverse strand, counting down.
ACGTCTCTAGAACTGTAAAACTCACAAAAGACAAAAGTCGGCACTTTCTCGTTAATTCTGAAAGTTTGCAGGAATCGTTTAAAAACAACTCCAAATCATTTCAAGGACACAACTTCACACATCAAAACTTTTGATTCAAGTTTTTCGCGACATCAAATGGGTCGATAAGTGTACATGCTCAGAACAACAATAGATTCTTCAAAACACATGTATTGTCTACCGTAATTCATATTCAAGGATTTCAATTCATGACAACAATGCTCTTATTCAATATAAATGAAAACGACCTATGACCTTCAAAGCGATTGCGTTTTGTTTTCTTGTTTTCGCTGTCTGGAATCACGCACAATACTTCGTGGGCAGGACGTAGTCACCGTGCACCTATAAGCAGCTACACGTCTTGGAATTGTGATATATTTTCACCCGAATACGCGCTGTACGGAAGGTAGGTATATTAAACAACGTTCAAATTGTGATGTTTGCTGGATGACTTAGGAACAGCTTGTCGGGCTTGTATAAACTGGCTTAGCACAGCAGACTGCAGATTATCGTATCGTGTTGTTCTGTTGTTCAGAAGCTGTGAATTGGCAGTGAAGCTGTGGCCAAAGGTTGTCTGAAAGTCACTAGCGGTCTGATATAGCCTTTATCAATATAAATGAAAACGACCTTGGCCTTCAAAGCGATTGCGTTTTGTTTTCTTGTTTTCGCTGTCTAGAATTAATCACGCACAATACTTCGTGGGCAGGACGTAGTCATCGAGTAGCATCAAGGTTGTCTGAAAGTCACTAGCGGTCTGATATAGCCTTTTCGTATAGTAGTGTCTATGACCGAATAACCCTTCGCATATTCGGATAATATATCAGCTGGACAGACACATGAAGTTTGTTGTAATAAATGTGAGATGAACTTAAGTCTAGTTCTGTCGCACAGCTTTATTGCGGTTGTGGATAGGTTTGTGTTATTGCCAGGGACTAAGGCGTTTTATAACTTTGGCTTCTTGTATACACATCTCAAGACACGATTGAAATAAGTTACTCCTTAAAGGAGTGGCTTTTTAAAATTAAGAATCGTGTTGTTAACAAAGTAATGTCATAGGCAATTGGTTCCTGACTCGTTTTAGTGATATTCAATTCAAATTAGAATACAACTATACGCGACGGTGATGTATGTTGTATCGGGTAGAATAATTTATACGGAAATAATCGGCGATAAATATATATCATAAAAATTTTGTCTCCACCCCGGTACGCGTAACTCATCTTGAACAATCAATCATACGATACTGAACATGCCTCTATAGGTTTGGGCGAAATTTGTAACCGACAAACCGCTCTTGCTGAACGAAGAGTTGAATGACCATATTTTCAGACTAATCTGAACGAAAAACAAAATAGCTAAACTGCACTGTTCCACCTAAACAAGCAGCCCGATAAATGTTTGTCTATTGATTTACAAATATAAAACTAATTTTATTTTCCAAGAAGACGTATACACGTTGAGGAGACTTCAATTCCCTTGGCATCTTTGAGTGTTCTCTATTTTTTCATTTTAGATTTGTGTAGGTCAAGGGGAGAAGTGGGTAACCTTGAGTTGTACAGTGAAATTCATTCTTTC